>JAFLJL010018573.1:70579-175480 GCA_018398815.1 Conus ventricosus | reverse complement strand
AAGAAGAGAAATATTGGAGGATGGAGCGAAATGCACGGACGTAGCGCACCCGGGATGACACAAATAACACACTGGTCAACACCCGGCCAATGTAGTGAAGATGTCACCGGCCACACTCCACTTTACATCAGGCTTGGGAAGAAATGAATTATCTTCCAAACCAAAAGTATTTTACGTCCGTGACATACATTGACAAGTGTAACAGACATTTACCTCAATGACTTGTAACAGTCATGTATTACATTGACAAGTGTGACAGACATTTACCTCAATGACTTGTAACCATTATTTGCTACATTTGAATTCTGTAAGTCATTTGGAATATGAGTTCTGTAACCATCGTTTGTTACACTGACTTGTGTAACAACATGTCATTTGCTACATTGATTTGAGTCATTTGCTGCATTGATTTGTGTAACTGTCATTTTTCTATGTTGACATTTGTAACAGTTATTTGCTACATTGACGTGTGTAACAGTCATTTGCTATGTTGGCGTGTAATTGCTAAACTGTCCCTGTGTAACAGTCATTTGCTACAATGACGTTTTAGCAATCATGACATATACTAAGTTGCTGCCTGACAGCCAAGTGCTTGAATAAAGCTACTGGAAGGGGATGGAGGGGAGTAGTTGGGAAGTGCTTTATTCTGCCATACCTGGACTTTGGGTTGTAGACTGGTTGGAAACAATTGACTTGTTCTTTTTCTGCCATGTGTGGACTGTGGGTAGTGGATGTTGTCCTCGTTTAGCCGGCCACCTCCACAGGCAACACACACCAACAGTCACAGGCACAGTGGGGTGCTCCCTGAAGCTGACAGTGCTCACTTTCACCATCAAGTGAAGCCTTGGACAGGCCAACAAAGCAAGGCTGGGCTCTAGCCTCGTCCGCTATTCCTTTGAGAAGCAGTCATCTTTGCTGGGAATAAAGTGCAGTAACTTCAAGCACCCCACTGTGTCCCATACCTCTCCACTCAGCCAGATGGCGTTATGGAGAGTCTTTTTAAGTTTAAGCAGTGCATATCCATGGTTAGAGACCAAGCTCTAAGAGCAGGGATGCCAAATGATCTAAGTGACCAGGCCGGAAAACTGGTTTTCAAAGTTTATCTGCACTGAAAACCGATTCTCATTTCTTTTCTGGCTGGACAGAAAATGCTACACCCACACCACACCTACAGCTGACACCATCACTACACCCACACCACACCTACAACTGGCACCATCACTACACCCACACCACACCTACAACTGACACCATCACTACACCCACCCACACCTACAACTGACACCATCAGTACACCCACACCACACCTACAGCTGACACCATCACTACACCCACACCACACCTACAGCTGACACCATCACTACACCCACATCACACCTACAGCTGACACCATCACTACACCCACACCACACCTACAGCTGACACCATCACTACACCCACACCACACCTACAGCTGACACCATCACTACACCCACACAACACCTACAGCTGACACCATCACTACACCCACACCACACCTACAGCTGACACCATCAGTACACCCACACCACACCTACAACTGACACCATCACTACACCCACACCACACCTACAGCTGACACCATCACTACACCCACACCACACCTACAACTGACACCATCACTACACCCACACCACACCTACAGCTGACACCATCACTACACCCACACCACACCTACAGCTGACACCATCACTACACCCACACCACACCTACAACTGACACCATCACTACACCCACACCACACCTACAGCTGACACCATCAGTACACCCACACCACACCTACAGCTGACACCATCACTACACCCACACCAAACCTACAACTGACACCATCAATACACCCACACCACACCTACAACTGACACCATCACTACACCCACACCACACCTACAACTGACACCATCACTACACCCACACACAACCACAACTGACACCATCACTACACCCACACCACACCTACAGCTGACACCATCACTACACCCACACCACACCCACAACTGACACCATCACTACACCCACACCACACCTACAGCTGACACCATCACTACACCCACACCACACCCACAACTGACACCATCACTACACCCACACCACACCTACAGCTGACACCATCACTACACCCACACCACACCTACAGCTGACACCATCACTACACCCACACCACACCCACAGCTGACACCATCACTACACCCACACCACACCTACAGCTGACACCATCACTACACCCACACCACACCTACAACTGACACCATCAATACACCCACACCACACCTACAACTGACACCATCAGTACACCCACACCACACCTACAGCTGACACCATCACTACACCCACACCACACCTACAGCTGACACCATCAGTACATCCACACCACACCTACAGCTGACACCATCACTACACCCACACCACACCTACAACTGACACCATCACTACACCCACACCACACCTACAGCTGACACCATCAGTACACCCACACCACACCTACAACTGACACCATCACTACACCCACACCACACCTACAGCTGACACCATCAGTACATCCACACCACACCTACAGCTGACACCATCAGTACACCCACACCACACCTACAACTGACACCATCACTACACCCACACCACACCTACAGCTGACACCATCAGTACACCCACACCACACCTACAACTGACACCATCACTACACCCACACCACACCTACAGCTGACACCATCACTACACCCACACCACACCTACAACTGACACCATCACTACACCCACACCACACCTACAGCTGACACCATCACTACACCCACACCACACCTACAGCTGACACCATCAGTACACCCACACCACACCCACACCACACCTACAGCTGACACCATCACTACACCCACACCACACCTACAGCTGACACCATCACTACACCCACCACACCCACAGCTGACACCATCAGTACACCCACACCACACCTACAGCTGACACCATCACTACACCCACACCACACCTACAACTGACACCATCACTACACCCGCACCACACCTACAACTGACACCATCACTACACCCACACCACACCTACAACTGACACCATCACTACACCCACACCACACCTACAGCTGACACCATCACTACACCCACACCACACCTACAGCTGACACCATCACTACACCCACACCACACCTACAGCTGACACCATCACTACACCCACACCACACCTACAACTGACACCATCACCACACCACACCTGTCTCATCAAGGTTTGATGAGAAAGGCATCATGACCACACATACCCAGGTGTCTGACCAGTACATTGTGTGGGTAAATGTTACATGCACAAGCCCCAGGCATGTTAGCTAGGGTTAGGCTTGTTGTGGGGGTATATCATAAACATATACCCGACTATGTTGTAAGAGACTTGTTGTGGGGGTATGCTACACACATATCCCAGGTGTGTTATTAATACTTGTTGAGGGGCTATATTGTGCACACACATACACACTCACACACCCAGGTGTGTAAGCAAGCTGATAGTGGGAGGATGTTTCACACACATATCCCAGATGTGTTAGCAAGACTTGTTGTGGGGTGGGGTATATTGCACACGCATACCCCAGGCATGTTACCAAGACGTGTGGAGGTATGTTGCACACACATACCCCTGGTGTGTTTCCAAGACTTGTTGTAGGAGTATGTTACACACACACATCCACATGTCCCAGGTGTGTTACCAAGACGTGTGGTGGTATGTTGCACACACATACCCCTGGTGTGTTTCCAAGACTTGTTGTAGGAGTATGTTACACACACACATCCACATGTCCCAGGTGTGTTACCAAGACGTGTGGAGGTATGTTGCACACACATACCCCTGGTGTGTTTCCAAGACTTGTTGTAGGAGTATGTTACACACACACACATCCACATATCCCAGGTGTGTTACCAAGACTTGTTGTTGGGTATATTGCACACGCATACTCCAGGTGTGTTACCAAGACTTGTTGTTGGGTATATTGCACACGCATACTCCAGGTGTGTTACCAAGACCTGTTGTGGGGTATATTGCACATGCATGCTCCAGGTGTGTTACCAAGACTTGTTGTGGGGTATGTTGCACATGCATGCTCCAGGTGTGTTACCAAGACTTGTTGTGGGGTATGTTGCACACACATACCCCAGGTGTGTTACCAAGACTTGTTGTGGGGTATGTTGCACACACATACCCCAGGTGTGTTACCAAGACTTATTGTGGGGTATATTGCACACGCATACTCCAGGTGTGTTACCAAGACTTGTTGTGGGGTATGTTGCACACACATACCCCAGGTGTGTTGTGGGCTCTTTTGCGCTGCTTTCAGAGGAAGATTCCCCTGAAGGTCAGTGGGGTCAGGGAGGTGCTGCAGCATGGTGAGTCCCAGTCCATGTACACCGCACCCCTCCTGCTCAGCCAGACCTCGGGTGTGTGTTAGATGTCATCAGATCATCCAGTGTCCACAAACATACAGGATAACAAGCAGCCGGAGGAACAGATTCTGATGCATGCACTGAGTGTAGTGTCCACAAACATACAGGATAACAAGCAGCCGTAGGAAAAGATTCTGATGCCTGCACTGATTGTTGATAGACTGTCCTGGTCAGACCATGGCAGGTACCTGGTAGAATGACAGACCCAATGTTTTGGTCAGATACTTACAGGTACCTGATAGAATGACAGACCCAATGTTTTGGTCAGATATTGACAGGTACCTGATAGAATGACAGACCCAATGTTTTGGTCAGATATTTACAGGTACCTGACAGAATGACAGACCCAATGTTTTGGTCAGATGTTGACAGGTACCTGGTAGAATGACAGACCCTTTGTATTGGTCAGATACTAACAGGCACCTGATAGAATGACAGACTCCATATACTGGTCAACTGTTGACAGCAAGAGGTACTCTGCAAAGTAGACAAATCTGCTGTTACTATTACTACTGCTACAAACCAGTTGATAAGCTTTCCTATTTGTTAGTCATTCTCACCGGTGCTTTTTAATTACCTTTTTCCAATTTCAGTGGGTTTGGTCACCACTTTCTTTTTGCTAAAGTAAACCTGTGGGGGTGGGAGTGGCACACAACGTAAGCAGTGGAAGTCTGAGTCAAACAACCAACAAGATGCCATTGTTTGCCTTAAATAGCATTCCTCAATGTAAACTGTGAAGTTTGCATCAGATTGGCAGCAATGTAAACAGTGACAATGTGACCTATTCATTGGCCTCACATGATGTCCTCAGTGCAGGTTGTGCAGAATGGATGGTATTGTCACTGTGACCTATAGGTTGACCTTACGTATGTGGCCCAAGTGAGCTATGCAGTATGGATGATACTGTCACTGTGACCTATAGGTTGACCTTAGGTATGTGGCCCAAGGTGAGCTATGCAGTATGGATGATACTGTCATATACCGACACTGTGACCTATAGGTTGACCTTACGTATGTGGCCCAAGGTGAGCTAATGCAGTATGGATGATACTGTCACTGTGACCTATAGGTTGACCTTAGGTATGTGGCCCAAGGTGAGCTATGCAGTATGGATGATACCGACACTGTGACCTATAGGTTGACCTTAGGTGTTGTGGCCCAAGGTGAGCTATGCAGTATGGATGATACTGTCATATACCGACACTGTGACCTATAGGTTGACCTTAGGTGTGTGGCCCAAGGTGAGCTATGCAGTATGGATGATACTGTCACTGAGACCTATAGGTTGACCTTAGGTGTGTGGCCCAAGGGAGCTATGCAGTATGGATGATACTGCCACTGAGAGAATGTAAATATGCGGGTTCAAGACCACCCATCTTATTTTGCACGAAAACCCCCCTTTCACATACAAATCACGTCCTTCTCATGTTGATTTTTGCCAAAATCAACACCTGTTTTCTAAACAAAATTAACACGCAAAAACCTCTAAAAATTGACGTAATCAGTACATTAAAATGGGGGGCTTACGTGCAAGATAAGATTTGGTGATCGTGAACCCGCATATTTACATTCTCTCCCTCGGCTAAGTAAAGTCTTTAATCAGCTAGACTGAGCGTTTCTCACAAGAACGTTTGGCCTAGTTTACTGCACTGCTTTGTAGGCCCGAGCGATCTCACAAGAACGTTTGACCTAATTGCCAGCCCTGTAAACTAGGTCAAACGTTCTTGTGAGATCGCTCTGTCTAGACCGCTGCTGTGTTCCTCTTTTTCCAAGCAGGCTTACAACTGGCTTTGGCAGAGTTACAGCAGTTACTGCTGTAGCCGAGCTTTAATGGCGGCTCTTATCGCCAGTAGTAGTACATCCGTCATTGTATATTTGGAGCATTTATATGGAGATAGTGCTGGCTACACACTACTCCTCTCCATACTGGTAGATGTACTAAGGTCTGCCTAGCCCTATCTAGTTTGTTTGCCAGAACTCCCGAAAATCGTTATTCAGTTGCATAAGCCTAATGATACTTTGACGTTTGCTACACAGTTCAGCAATGCTGATCCCCAGCTTGTGGAATTTGGGATAGTTGTAAAAACATATTGAAAGCTGAATAAGTTTTCTGGCATATGAATCAGACATGCCCACCTGCGCCTTAAGAAATGAACGCCATGTTTGAAGCGGTTTTGTTCTTTTAAACATGGCTTTAGCTGTCTCAAGCCAGCGCCCAACAATCAACGCATGATGGATTGTTTTGCTTCGGCCAACTTTCAACAACGCAGCGCCATTTTTTTAGATAAGGAACCATCTCATCAATAGTCAAACACGTATGAAATCGACTACATCTTGTTCAATATTGCTTTCAGTGTTTTTATTTTCTTGAACCAACAAGCCTTTAAGATAGGCGTTCATTTCTAAAGCAGTTGGTTCGCCTTTTTCTTTTCTGTTCCTTCTAAAAAAGCAATGCTTCTTTTGGGTTTTGCTGGCAGAGAACAGGCTTCGCCTAGTTCTTTTTTTGACAAATACTCTAACATGCTAGTGAAGTAAAACTTGTGGTCTTGAATAGCGCAAGCCTGTTCTTCGGTAAACCTGTTAGCCATTGTTAAAATAACAACACAGCTAAACACAGTAGTCAGTAGGAGCACAGTAAAACACAACCTTCTCGCACGACAGTCAGTGAGAGAATGATGAAATCTACCTCTGCGGCGGCGCATGCGCGACAGTCAGTGAGAGAATGATGAAATCTACCTCTGCGGCGGTGCATGCGCGACAGTCAGTGAGAGAATGATGAAATCTACCTCTGCGGCGGCGCATGCGCGACTGAATTGCGCATTGTGACAATAGATTTTTCTGGAATGATCGCCCCCACGATCACGCCACATATGAGTAACACCACACATGAACATGCGCGACTGAATTGCGCATTGCGACAATAGATTTTTCTGGAATGATCGCCCCCACGATCACGCCACACATGAGTCACGCCAAAACAACTGTGAGACGACCCAAACACAAGCGTGCACTTAGTCAGCTACCTGTATTGATTTCTCTTCTGATTCTTGCGCAAACAAGAGGAATGGCTAGTTAATTATTTTTTAATTGTTGTTTTTATTCTGGTTTAAAAAATGAAGCCCGAAGTAGTTTACAGAGCTTAGTAACATATGTAGAATTTGGGAGGAGGAGAGGAGGTGGGGGGCTGATAGAGAAGAGTTAAAGGGCAGTTTGAAGAATTAATTACTGATCTTTTTGAGCGCATAGATATACGAGAAAGCGTGAAGCAGGCCATCAGTAAAATACCAGATTCTTGGCCCCAACCAGTTATAAAGTTGTTTGCCATTTTAGTTGATAATATGGCTCCTGAAGATGTTAATCTGACTGTTTCTACCAGCCCTGAAGGAGTAGCTATTCGCTTAAATTAAGATCAGGTTTTACGATTAGAAAAGACTATGAATAACAGCTGAATTTACATTTACAATTATTTTTTTATTTATTAGATTTAAAATGGCTTTTTTTCCTTTTCCCCGTTTTTTCCCCCTTTTCCAAATTTGGGGGGGGGGGTTCCCAAAACTTTCCCCCTTTTTGTTTAAAAGTTTAATTAAACCGTGGGGGGTTTTGGGAAGTGGCCAACCCACTTAAGTTTAGCGGGTTGGAAATTGGGGGAAGTAAATTCCCCTTAGTTGCCACTTTTGGGGGTTTGGGCCTTAAATAGATTCCTTTTTGGGGTAAAGTTGAAGTTTCCCCCAAAGGTTGGCAGCATAGGAAACGTAAACCAATGTTGACCTATTTTGGGCCTTTACTTTTGGCCCAAAGGTGGGGTTCCCAGAAGGATTATTGTCACTGTGCCTATAGGTTGATTTTTGGTATGTCCCCCAAGGTGACCCATGGCGTAGGGATAAAACCGCACGGCCCTATAGGTTGACCTTGGTTGTCCCCCAAAGGGTAAAGCAAAATGAAAGTATGGGGATTCTGTCTTTTCCCGGCCTGTGACCAAAGGTTGCCCCGTATGTGGCCCAAGGGGAGCTATGCAGAAAGGGTTTAATACGGGTCACGGGCCTTTAGGTTGCCCTTGGGTTGGGGCCCCAAAGGGTTGAAGTTTGAAAGTATGGATGATAGGGGCCACTGTGTTAAATTGCCGGGTTCCAAAATTCTATTTTTTTTGGAAAACCCCCTTTTCAAAAAAAAACCCCTTTCTATTTTTTAATTTTTGGGGCCCAAAATTAAAGCCAGTTTTTTTAAACAAAATTAACACCCAAAAATCTAAAAATTACGAATTCAAATTTTAAAAAAGGGGGGGCCTTTCAAGATAAATTTTTTTGAAAAAACCCCCCTTTTAAAACATTCTCCCCCCTGGGCAAAGGGGTAAAAAGTTTTAAATTAATCAGCAAAAACCTTCTAAAAAAATTTTCCCCCTTTTTATCATCTTTGGGGGGACCCGGCAATAAAGGGAACGTTAAACCCCAATTTTTTAAACCCTTTAAATTTAAGGTAAATTTCTTTAGTTTGTAGGTTTTTCCCCCTGTGTTTCCTTTTTTAAGGCCCCAAAACGGGCTTTGGGGCCCGAGGTTTCCGATTTTTGAAATTTTCCTCCCCTGTAATTTAAAAGGGGGTTCTTCGGGGCCATTTTGAGTACCCCTTTTTCCTCTTTTTCCCTGGGGTTTCAACGGGGCCCCTTTCCCGTTTAGGGGGCCCAAAACGCTGTCCCAACCACCCTTTTATAGTTTAAAAATCCCTAACCCCCCAAAAAGGTGCCCGCTTTTTATTTCCCACACCCCCCAACCGGTTTGCCAATCCCCCCTACCCAAATTTTTGGTTTTGCCAGAAACCCTTTAAAATCTTTTAATTCAGTTGCAAAAAGCCAAAGGATCCCTTTCCCGTTTGCAACACGTTCAGCAATGCTCCCCCCAAAGTTTTGTGGAATTTGGGTTATTTGGGAAAAAACATATTAAAAAGTTAAAAAGTTTTTTGTCCCTTAGAATCGGACATGCCCACCTGCGCCTTAAGAAATAAAAACGCCAGGGTTTTAAAGCGGTTTTGTTTTTTAAAAAACCCAGGGGCTTTGGGTGTCCCCAAGCCGCCCCCAAAACAACAAGGGTTTGATGGTTTTTTTTGCTTGGGCCCAAACCTTCAACAACGCGGGGCCTTTTTTTTTTGAAAGGAACCTTCTAAACAATATCAAACACGTTTTGAAATCGATCCCAATTTTGTTAAATTTTTGCTTTCGTTTTTTTAAAATTTTTTTTGAAAAACCCAAGCCCTTTAATTTTTGGCCCGGTTCCCATTTTTTAAAGCGGTTGGTTCGCCTTTTTCTTTTTCTTTTCCCTTAAAAAAAAAGCAATGCTTTTTTTTGGGTTTTTTGGCTGGCGGGAAAAATGGCTTCGCCTAGTTTTTTTTTTTGGAAAAAATACTTTTAACCCCGCAAAGTAAAAGTAAAATTTTGGTTTTGAATAGCGAAAGTGTTTTTTGGGGAAAAACCGGGTAGCCATTTTTTAAAAAAACCCCAAAAACCGCTAAACACGGTGTCATTTGGGGCAAAAAAAAAACACAAACCTTCTCGCCACAGTCAGTGGGGAAAAAGAAATGATGAAATCTCCCTTTTGGGCCGCGGCCCCATCCCAAAAGGCCGTCAGTGGAAAAATTGTAAAATTTTTAATTTTGCGGGGGTGCAGGGACATTTCAGGAAAAAATGATGAAATCTACCCTGGGGGCGCTTGGGCAAACTGAATTGCGCATTGTGACAATTTTTTTTCGGGAAATAAACGCCCCCAAACACGCCACATAGGTAACACCACCCCAAAAACCCTCCGACTGAATTGGAAGGGGCAAAAATTGTTTTTTTCTGGAATGTTTCCCCCCCAAACGATCACGCCACACATGAGTCACCCCAAAAAACTTTGAAAACAACCCAAAACCCCAAGCGGCACTTGCCCAGCTACCTGTTTTGGATTTTCTCTTTGATTCTTCCCCCAAACAAGAGGAATGGCTATTTAAAATTTTTTTTTAATTGTTTTTTTTATTCTGGTTTAAAAAATAAACCCCGAAGTATTTACGGTTTTTTCATATGTTTTTGGGGGAGGGAGGAGGGGGGGGGCTAAAGAAAAAGGGGTTTAAAAGGGCATTTTGGGAAGAATTAAATTACTGATCTTTTTGAGCGAATAGAAATACGAAAAAGTTTTGAAAGCAGCCATCATTTTAAAAAAACCAGATTCTTGGCCCCAACCAGTTTTTAAAGTTGTTTGCCATTTTAGTTGATAATAGGGCTCCTGAAGATGTTAATCTGACTGTTTTACCGGCCCTGGGAAAGTAGCTTTTGTTAAAAAAGGATCAGGTTTTCGTTTAGAAAAAAATTTGTTTTCGCTAAATTTACTTTTAAAATTTATTTTTTTTTTTTTTTAGTTTTAAAAAAAGGGCTGTCGAACTCATTTTAAAATCTGTTTTAAAAGAATTGTAATGAACTATTCGCAAAACAATGAAAAAAAAAAACCCATTGTTTTTAGTAAATTTTGGGGTTTTGAGAATGATTTTTAAACAATATAATAAAAGATCATAGTAAACTATTTGAAAAAAAGTTGCAAAGTGATGACCAATTAAACGGTTTTGTTTTCAAAAAAAGCAAAATATTAGCGGTTTTATTGAAGGTTAACTTTATTTTTGAAGGGTTGAACGCTTGGGTGAAAAATAAAAGAGCTTTTTAAACTTACTTTTTTTTTCATTATTTTTTTAAAATTTACTTTAAAATTTGTGGTTTTAAAAATTTCGGGCCAAAGAAAATTTCGAATAAAAAAACCATATCCCGGGAGGGAAAAATTTTTGGGCCCGGACAAAAAAAAAAAGCAAAAACGTTTATAAAAGTAGACATGGACCTTTTACCCTAAAAAATTTCCCTTTAAAAAGCGTAACAAAAGCAAACAAAAAATCCCAGAGTTTTTTAAAAGGAGCCGCCATTTTAAAAGGGGTTTTTGGGTGTTTGATTTTTTTTTTTAGCCTGATGTGGGAAAAATCCAAGTCGGGGTTTTAAACCCCTAAACTAAAGAAGTTTAAGCTTTGGAAAATTTAAATTCTTGAAGGGTGTTTCCATGCTTACAAGTTTAACCATGAAAGTGAGGAGGCTAATTTAAAGGGGGTTTCGGGGCTGGTCTAAAGGGGCCCAGTCCTGGGAAATCAGTTTAAGACAAACCCAAATTTCTTCCTTTAGTTGGAAAATTTTCCCTTTCCTCTTCCAAAAGATTAAAAGGTTAAAACGAGCAGTTTTAAAACTTAATAATTCTACGATGTGTTTTATGTGGTTTTGTTTTTGTGCATTACATCCTGTTAAAAAATCAGGGAAAAACAGTTATAAAAATTTATGAAAAATTATAAGCAAGGCTGAACTTTGAAAAAAAACCTTTCCGTGAGATAAAAAAGGGATATCTGGTTTGAAAGCAAAAAAAACCCAAAAAATCACGGGTAAACGATACACAGGGTTTCTTTTGGGAAGAAAATCAGTGCCTCAAAGGTTTTCCCCCCGCCCCTATTTTAAAGGCAACCGCTTATAAAAACTTGAAGTTTTGATCCGTTTGCAGTTTAGTAAAAAAGAGCCCATTAGGTTTTTAAAAATCAAAAAATAGCAGACTGTTAGAATATAAAACAAAGCAAAAATTCTAAACAGGAGCTTTGTAGAAAGGGTTTGGCCCGAACCCCAACTATAGAAGCAGCGGGCCCCGTCAAAAGAAACTTTTGAAAAATTTTTGGGTAGCTGTGAAACCGAACCCCTCCCCAACCAAAAACCCAGGGCCCAAAGTTATTTTTTTGGGAAATAAGAAAAATTTGAAAATTCCCCCTTACGGGGTTTTTTTGCTGATTTTGGGAATTTCGCCCCTTACCGCAGTACAAAAGGGCCCCCCCAACAAGAACAAAAAAAACCCTTTTTAAACCCCCATCAGTTTTCTGTTTTTTATGGTTTATTGTTTGAGGTCGATGGGGCACAACACCCCCAAGAGATTTTAGGGGGCCCCCCCCGGCTCTGGTAGATTTTTAGAGCAGTTGAAAAAAACTTCGCTTTCATTTAAACCCAAAAGGGCCCTAAAACCTTTCAGCATTGTTTTAAACTCCTGAAGCCCAAAAAACGTTATGGCCCTTTTACCACGCGGTTTGGTTTTGGGCGGTTTTTAGGTAAAACCAAAAAAGTAAAAAATGACAGAAAAGAAAAACCACATAACTTTCGGGAAAAGTTCAGGGGAGCTGCGCAAACAGTTGTAATCTTAGGTTTAAAGGTTGCCCCCCAAAATTTTGGGAAACTGCCTTTCTTCTTTCATAATTTAAGGGCTACGTTCCATTTTTTCATGCAAGCTTGACTTCTAAAATATAAGGGGTTACTTGCTTAGCCCCAAGTTCTTCAGAAAATTAAATCTTTTTCCTTTTGGGAACCTTTTTACCTTTTAGGGCCCCTTGAAAACATCTTGGGGAGTTTGGATTTTTTTAGCGGGGAACGCTACAAGACCTTCCAAATTTCACAAAAAATTTACTTTGATCCATTTTTGGTGCGTAAAAGGGGGTCATCCTTTTATGAAATTCATGAACCGGGGGATGGGTTTTTGATAAAGATTTTCGCTTCCCCCTGAAGGCGCTTTCTTTTCGTCTTAGGGGCAAAGACAAAAATGATGCTGACAAAGTTTTACGCTCAAAAACCCTGGGCGAATACACTCCCAAACGGGGGGAAATTTTTCTGGATCAATTTTATTGGCTGACGTGGTTTTTTAGCAGGGGTTTTTCAAAATTTTAAGAGCTACATGCATAAAAATTTTAGGGTTTTTTAGACTTTCCATTACATCTCTGCCCCGGGGTTATTTTTGGGATGCTTTTTTAAAAGTCTACAAACATCCGTTTTGGGGCAATTTTACTGGTTACACTTCAGATGATTGGGGGGGCCCGGGGGGGGGTTTTTTAAAGGGGCCCCATACTCAAGTTTACTGCCCCTTAAAACCCCAAGCCACTGACGTTTCGAAAAAGACTTTTTTAAAAAACTGAAACCCAACAGCTGTTTTGGCAAAACCAGGGAGAACCCACAAAACTAAAGGGGTGTTTTTAAAGTTACAAAAAAAAAAAACCAAAAATTAATTTGGGTTTTCCCCCTAAACCTAACATCAAAAAATTTAAAAATTTTAAACGACACCGGGTTTGGGTTTTTATGATGAAGAAAAAAGGATTTAAATTTTGGACAACCCGGTGTTTATCGGCTTTACCGTATTAGGGTTTACAAAGTTTTTTAATGTTAAAATTTCTTTTTTGTTTTATTTTAAAAACCGCGGTCCCGAAGAAAGGGTTTTCTTTCCCACAGACAGTGATAGTTTTTTCTAGACGTCCCAACTGAAGACTTTTTACAAAGATTTTGAAATAGAGGTGGTTTAAAGGCCCTAAATGGGGGTTTACACCCCTGCCAAACCAAAAAGACCAGCCCTTTTTACATTCAACGTAAAAAGGGAAAGTTTTGGGAAAGATAAAGGATAAACTTAATGGGCAGAATCAAAGAATTATGTTGGTTTGCGGTCAAAGAGTACAGCTTTGCTACCCGGGACTTTTTTAAGAAAAAGGCTAAAGGGCAAAATTTAAAGGGAAGTTTCAAAAAAAAATTTTAAAACTCCCCCGAAAACTAAAAAGGCAAGTCTCTTTAAAAACCAAAGTATTTTATCACAAAAATTGTTAATTTTTGCCTCTACTTTTCACAAGTAAAAAACAATCCGGGTTAACAAAAAATAATTTTGTCTCTAACAAAAACCAAGAAAACCCTTTCGTCAATCCGAGTTTTATATGCTGTGGGGCATTGGGAATTTAAAAAAGGTTTAATTTGGGACTGACTTGTATTAAAATTTTTTTTTTTAAAAAACCAAACCCAAAAAAATTTAAATTTAAAAAACCCCAAACTGGGATTTATTTAAAACAAGAACTTATTTTTTACTTACCCATTAATTGGAAATTTTACTTGCACTTAATTAAAAAAGGGATTTTCCCTAAAACCTAAAACTTGTACTTTTCAGTTTTTTAATTTACTTATTTTTTTTAATTAAAAAATAACTTTTCCCATAGAAAATGGAAATTCTACCGGGGGTTCACTTTTTTTGCAAAAGTTTGGTTTTTCCCTTTTTTTCGGGGGGGGCTTGCGGCTTTGGTTGCGGAAATTGGGTGTTGGTTTTTTTTTGGGCTAAAAAAACCACCCCCAGAACAACAGCAGCCCCCAATAAAAAAAGGGTTCCCATCTTTGGGTTTGTTTTGTGATTGTGTTGTTGTTGTTAATTGGTTGTTGTTGGGGGGGGCCCCCGGCGATGGGGTTTTAAATTTTAAACAATATTTTTTTTTTTGCTAATTGGTTTTTTTTTGCAGTCTTTTTCCATCAGCATTTTAAACCCCCCTAACCGCCCCGGGTTTTTTTGAATAGTAAAATTTTTTCACTTATGGTTTAAAATTCATTTGCGGTAAATTTGCTCCTGCGGCCCTGTCCTGCGGCTTTCCTTCTTCTCTGATCGCCCCTTTTTTTTTTTTTCGATTAAAAAATTTTAATAAAAACAAAATTTAATAAAAAAAAAAAGGAATTAACCCCCATAAATGAAGGGGCAAAAACCAATGTCCAAACTGTAAACTTTGTCACATAAAGGGGTTTCTAGGGAGGGGGTTTAAAACCCGGATCTTGGGTTTAAGCTTTTTTTAAATTTTCTTCTGAATCAAACTGGCCCCCCACCTTTTACAAAATTTTGCATTTTGGGCTAATCTTTGGGTCTAACCCCCCGGATCAAACCCAAATTTTTTACCCTGCTGTGCTTGGGCCCTAGCTATTTAACTTCTCAACGTCTGGGGTAACAATTGTTTGAATCTGTTTGAAACTTAGTTCAGTCCCTTTAAATACTTTCTTTTTTTTCCACAAGCAGCAGAAGTATTTTCTTTCTTTATGGCAGTGGCCCAACGATTTGTCTGTTTTGCCCCTCCATTTAAATTTTTTTTCGTCACAATCCTTTTTTTAAAAAAATTTAAAAAAATAATTAAAATTTTAAAAACCTTGAGTTTAAACTTTGGGTTAAAATTAGGGCCAGTCCCTATTTTTTAGTTTTTATAGTCTTTTCCCCCTTCAAAAGGGTTTTGGTTGGGGGATAAAACCCCCCCCAACATGGGAAAGATAGAAGATTAAACCAAAAATTTGCAACCTTTTTTTTCCCTTTAAAAACATAAAAAAAATTATGGGATTAAAAGCACATAGACAGTTTTTCGTTTTTTGATTATTTTTTTTATTTTTTTTAGTTAAAAAAAAAGATGGTAAAAAAAAAAGATACCCTTTTTAGTTTTTCCATTTGCTTTTTTTTTCCCCCCTTTTAGTAAAAAGGTTTAAGCGTGTTAGCAAAAAACATGTTAAAAATGGGGGCCCCGGCTGACCTAGGAATTTTTTAGAAAATTGAGGTTTTTTAAAGGGTTTTATGTTGAAAATTTACTGCAGGGATTGCGTCAAAAAAAACTTTCTTGTTACACGGGGATTTTTCCCAAAATTTTTTTAAATCTTTGGCAGTTTAAATTTTTAAAATGAAAATTTTAAATTTATAAAAAGATGTTGGTTTGGGTTTTAATGGTGGGGGTCATTGTTAATGCTTTGGGCCTTCTTGGAAGAAATTTTAAAAATTTTTAGAAAATTTGCGGTCTGGAAGAGAGAAAAGGGCCCATAAAAAAGGGCAATGGAAGAAATTTAGCAAAGGGGAAAGGGGACGCTTACGAGAAAAGACAAATTTTGTCACTTAGCCTTTATTAATAAAAAGTTAAGAAAACCCGGGGAATTTCAAAAGCACACTTTTTAAGACTTTGATGCCCCAATAAATGGTTACTTGTGACGGAAAAAAAGTTTCAACATCGCCACCGCCAGAAACTTTTTGACTTTTAGGGCCCCATCTGGGGAAACAGAAGACTGCAGAGATAGTTTTTATTGCAGGGGGAAATGCCCTTTCAGTTATTTGTTGCTCATTTTCTTGTTTTTAAAATTTAAAATGCATTTAAAATATGGAAAATTTCGAAGAAAAAAATATATTTTTCCCCAAAAAGGGGTTTTGGGAAAAGGAAAAAGCCCCGCTTTTAAAAAATCTGGTAAATCTCAAGAGTGTCTGAATCAGATGCGAAAAAAAGGGGCTTTCAAAACGGAAAATTTTGGGGCAAATATTTTGGCCTCCCCCAAAAAAATAAAAGGCCCTATTTTTTTGGGTTAACTCATTTAAAATTGACCCCACCAAAGGATTTTGCTGTATTTTTCCCAACTTTTACAAAGTTAGAAGAAAAAATTTTAAGTAGCTCTGACAGTTTTTTGACTTGGCTTCAAGATACAAAGCCGCCGAACCTTTAACAGATAAAGCAAAACTGCTGTGGCTGGGGGCTGTGGCTTTACAAACAAATTTCTTTGAGAGGCCCCTTAAAGTACCCTTTGAATGTTTAAAATTTGATGAGGGAAAAAGGGTTTTTAAAAGGGTTTGAAAAACCAGTTTTTTTTTAAAACATCAGGTTACAGTTAAGAGGGGCCCCCAGGCAACCATCGATCAAAAGGGCCCTATAAAAAAACTTTAAAAAGAATTACCCTGAAACGCTGTTTACCTATCAATTCCAGAGTTTTTTTGGGGACACTCCCCGAAGTACGAGAACGCAAAACGAATGGGTTTTTAGGAGATTCCCCGCGTTTTAACGGGGCCCAAAAACAAAAAAAGGGAAATTTTAAAAGAAACGGGCCCTTTAAACCATTTTTAACGCAATCAAAAAAAAAAAAATTTACCATTAGGAAAGATGGAGGGGATTTAAAAAAAATTTTTCCCGTTTGGGCCCTAAAAGAAGATCTTGTATGCTCCGGGGGGAAGGGCCAGAGGGCGTTTTTTAAGATTAAAGCCCAGATCCTATATGGAGCTAGTTGTATACGAAGTTAAAAGGAATTATGAAAACATCCCCTCCCGTTTTAATTTAAAGTCCCAAAAAGGCCCGAACCCCTAAAAGACGTTTTGTTCGGAAGAGCGGCAAGTTTTTTCCCCCCCAAACACAGTGATTAAAAAAAAATTTTAGTATTTTTTTTTGCTAAATTTTATTTTTTGTTTAAAACTTTTTTTTTGGGTTTTTTTTTTGGGGTTTAACTGTTCATGTTTTTGTTTTTAAATTGTTCTTTTAATTGCTTTCCAGTGTCTCCCTGTGGGAAAAGGGTAAACGCTTTCTCCATCCTTTTTGAAGTTCAATTTTTTGCCCGTCTTTAAACCCTCCCCTTTCCCCAAAAGTTTTCTGAATTTTTTCGTCGGAAAATTTTTTTTCACCCGGGAATGTTTTGGCTTATTTTTTAATTTTTAAGGAAAAAAAGTTTTGCTGTTCCCCTTGGGCAACAAGGGGCAGTGTGCTTTTTAATTTAGGAGTTAAATTTTTTTTAAAAACGGCACTTACAATCATTGAATGGGGCCCAAAACCAAACCCCCGAAAACCCCCAAAGCAAAAAGAGCTGGGCGCCCCGGGCCCCAAGCTAAAAGAGAAACCTAGACCCGCACTTACGTTTGCTACAGTGAGGGGGAAAAAAATTACATAAGAAAGAGTTTTTAAAAGTTTTAGATATTTCTTTTTTGTAGTCCTATACTTTTCCAAGTAACTTTCTTTTTCCTTTTGAATTTCCCGGTTATTTGCTCAAAACCCAAAAAACTTTTTGAACCTCCATTTTTTTTTTAAGATTTTTTTTTTAAATTAATCTTTTTCATATCTTCTTTTATTAATTCTCTGGCAGCACTTCTTTTAAACCCGGGGAAAAACGCAAAATTTAACAATTTAAATTTAAAATAAAAGTCAAAATTTACGTTAGTTTGGTTTTCCCAACCTTTCCCCAGAAACCTTGTAAATTTGATAAAGGGTTTGTTTTATTTCATCTCCGTTTTTAGTTTTTTGCAATAAGGCTTAAGGGGGGCACCCAAATTTTTTCCGCTTTAGTTGTTTCCCCTTGATTAACGTATGTTCTGGCAAACCTAGTACGCCCCCCCTTTGGGAAGAAATAAATAAGCGAAAAATCATCGCCCATTTCCCCTAGGTAGGGGGCCCGGTACCGGGGGGGTTTAAATTCAAAGGGCCAACTGTCATCCCCCACTTCAGCTAAGGACTTTTTTCTCTGTGCATATTTTCAAAACCCCCTGCCAGTTATTTCAATCTGTTTTTTTTTTTGTTAGGAAATTTGGTAACAAGAAGGGGGGGTTCCAGCTTTTAAAGGGTTTTTTTAAAAAATTGTTTTTCCCTTATAAAAGTAAAACTTTGGGGGGTTTCGTATTTAAAACTTTAAATTCCAAGCAATTTCGGAAGAAAACCCCCAAGCTTTCCCTTTTTTTTTGAATTTTTGTTTTCTTTGTTTCCCAAAAATCTTTTTTGCGTTTAAAATTTTCTTACCCTTTTTCTGGGTTTTAGGATTTTTGGCTGTCTTTTTTTTGTTTTCATTTTCTGTTCGTTTGTAAACCCCCGCCATCTGTTTTTATAAATTTTCCAAAAAACTTTTCCGGGGCCCCCCTTTTTAAAACAAACTCTTTGGGGTGTCAGTTTGGTTTTTTGCTCGGGTGCAGTGCTTTTAAAGGAGTTAGCTGGGGTTTTTGGGTTTTCTGGCCCCCGAGACTTTTTTTATAATATTAAAAATTTTTAATAAAAAAATTTGGGTTTTAAGCAATCAAAATTTTAAACTTTTTTTTAAAAAAAAAACGTTTTAAAACTGGGGGTTCGGGTCCGTTTCCCCATAGTTTTTGAGGTTTTGATTTTTTTTAATGCATTTTTATTTCTTTTTGTCTTCTTTTTCCCCCTTTATTATTAAAATTTTTATTTTAACATTTTTCCCAAAATTCTTTTGTTTCTATTGAAAAATTTTTCAACCGTTTTTTAAACTGCGATCAAAAGGTTTTTTTAAGACAGAATTTTTTTTTTGGGGTTAAAGGGCCCCACAAAATTTTAAGGCGTGGGGCCCTAAAGGCGGTTTGACAGAGCTTTTCTTTTTAAAAATTTGTCTGTTCACTAACAGTCATCAATTTTTAAACAGGGGTTTCGGTTCCCTCAAATTTAAATAGTAATGTTTATAAAAAATTTTCGCTCATTTTGTTGCAGGTTCAACTGGGAAATTTAAAATTTTCCCCAAGGTTGCCCCAAAAAAACTTCCTTTCTTTGTAAAAACTTGTTTTTGTTTAAAGGGTTGTGCGAAAAATAAAAATGTATTTTAAGGGAAACCCCGTTTTTGGGTTTTGTAAAAATCAAGTACGAAGGGGTTTTTCCCACACCCGGGTAAATCCCGCAGAAAAGAGAACATTTGGGGAATCTTTAGGCCAGAAACTTAAAACTACCCAAATTGTTTTTAATGGGGTTTTATTTCTTCTACATTTTTTTTAAGGCCACACTTTCCCCCTTTTTTTCTTAAAATGTTTAACTGGCATAACAAACCTTTAAAACTTGCTTTTTAAATTGGGGGCGTCTCCGTCGGGTTTTCCGGGTGAATTTTTAAATTTTTTAAAAAAAATTTTTCCCCCTACCCTTTCTCCCCCCCCCTTCCCAAACAATCTTTTTTAAAATTTTGGAAACTAAAATCCCCCCAAAAACCCTTTTTTTGGTTTTTAAATTTTCCCCTTTTCCAAAGTCAAAATTCAAAAAGGGGGCGGGTTTTTTAAACATACAGATCAACTCCCGGACCCTTTTTGCCTACCTCCAGCAACAACTTTCTTATTTCTTTCCAAAGGGGTTGGGTGAGGAAAAAAGCCCCGCGCCCCGAAAAAAATTTTTGGGATCAAAACTTGCCTTTTAAAATTCCCACAGTCAACCTCTCAATTTTTTGGTTTAAAAAAACCTTCTGATTCCTATAAAAAGGAGTTGTTCCTTCAGAAAACAAAAAAAAAAAATTTCCCTTTTAAAAAAGACTTCAGAAAATGTTTTAAGTGTATTTTTCCAGGGGGGTCTCGCTTGTTTCTATTTTTTGTTGTGGATTTTATAACTCTTTTTATAATAAAAAAAACCGTTTTATTTTTATACTGGGTTAAAGGGTTTTTTGGCCGTTCAGGGTTTTTTTAAAAAACATCAAAATTTAAGAGGATGTCACAAAATGTGTATTTTTTGGTTAAAAGGGTTTTTTGACAGAACAACAAATTGCTAGGGAAAAAAAATAGTTCATTTGTAAATTTTTTCTTTTGTGCGCCTTGGTAATTTTGGGGATATGCGTCTTTAACATTTTAAAATCTAGGGGATCAGAATCTGTTGCCAAATGCTTTGTACGGGCCCCATCTTTAACATCGCCCCCTTTCATTTCCCCCGTTTAAGCCCGTTTCTTGGACCGTTTGGGCCCTTTTATTCCCGATAAACTTTTTTTTCTTTTTCTTTTTAGCCCGCCTTGGGCCGAAAAAAGAGGGCAAAAAAAGGGCTGCCTCGCCCTTTGTACAAAGATTCTCTGCCCCCGTTTGAAATTTCCAGATGTTTTTTTAACCCCATTGCCCTGCCCAAATTTTGCAACAACAGGGACTTTTTGGAAACTGTCGATTTTAATATTATTTTGAATGATAGTTTTTGCGTGCCCGGGATTATAACATCGCCAAACGCCCCAAACCCAAAAGGGAAAAATTGACTATTTTAAAAATTTTTCCCGGGTGAACTGTTGATGGGGTAAATTTTCACCCAAAAACGATGCCTTATACCTTTTTCGCATGGGGGGCCCTTTTCTTTTTTTGTATGGATCGAGGTCCCCAACCATATGGTTCATTTTTTTATAAAACAAAAAAAGAATATAAAAAAAAAATATGGTTTAAAAATTTTTTAACCCATTAATCCTAATTTAAGAAGAAGAAAGAAACAGAAAAGGGGGGGCCCCCCATTGCAAGAAGAGCTTGAAAGGGCGGGTTTTTTTACTCCCTAAACAACGTCAAGAAATATTTCGAGAAAAAATTCATCATTATTTCGAAGCTTTTGAAAAGAGAGCTACCAGGCGTGCTTGATCCTTAAAGATTTTGAGGAAGAAGGCGGGGATTTGTTTATAAGAAATGGTGCCGGGGCCCGGGAAAAGCTACTTCAACGCAAAAACCCAAACAATTTTTAAAACTAAGGGACAAATTTGGCGGGAAAAATCCCAATTTCTATTTGGCCCGAACAATTTTAACCTTTTTGGCTTAGAAAACCGAAAACCGTTGTTTTTTTTTTTCAAAACTTTAGGCAAGGTTTTCCAAAACAATCTAAAATACAAAACTTCCTCTTTAAATTTAACTCAAGAAAAGCAAAAATGGGTCAAATTAAAAGAGAAAAAGAATAATAGCAGAAATTGAAACGAGTTTTTTAAAGGGAAACACAATTAAAAAAAAATTGGTGATTCTTTCCCTTGGGCCCAGCGTTAAATTTTCCGGGGCTTTTTAGGGTGCTCTGCGGACCAAAAAGGGGCGCTAAAAAAACAATTTGGCAAAACTTGGGAGCTAGATAGAGAGATAGAAGAAAAAAAAAATAGCGGGCTGATGCAAGAGATAAAAAATTTTTGGGGGAAAAAAAGGGAAAAAGGGTAGAATACAGCCCGAAAATACAGGATTTAAAGATAGAAAGGGCAGCCCGGGGGGGAAAAGCTGTCTACTAAAAAGAGCGCAGCTAGCCCTCACAAACAAGCCCAAAAAAGAGAAAATAAAAAACAAAAAAACTTTATGAAAATTCAAAGCTGGCCCGAAAAAATGGGGCTCTGTTTAAGGGAAAAGGGAAAATTAAAAATTTGTTGATATTAACAGTGTTGGGTTTGCTAAACTCTACACTCGTTTTTGCTTTTTCAGGGGTGGCCCAAAAAGGGCCATAGCGCCCCCCCAAAACCCCAAAAAAAACCCGGGAAAAATTGGATTAGGGAAAAAAATTTCCCTAAACTAGCAAAAATTTATTAAAGAAGTTAAAGCCAAAACGCTTTTTTGGGTCTGCCTGGCATAATAGGGGTGTTGTTAGTTTTGGGTTTTTTTCTACTATAGGCAAAATTGCTAGTTATAGGTTGAACAACTGTGGGGTTAGGAGTGCTAGCTGTGGATTTTTTTTTTGTGAAATAAAGTATGGGTAATCCAGTTTTAAAAATTAAAAAAAAACAACCCGGGGGTGCTTTTCGCTATGTGAAAAATGTCATGTGGGCAGATCCAAAAGGGTTTGGAAAATGCTTTTTCCGGGGTGCCCTTTTTGGCTTTTGGGGGGCCCCTTTTTAACTGGGTCGCTTTCTTCAGGGCAGGTACTTTTTTTTTAAAAGGATTTGGGGCGGGCCTTTTGATTTTTTCCTTGGGTTGGGCTTTAAAATTTGGTTTGTCTCCACTATGAGGTTTCCAAAAGTTTTTTAATTCTGTATCATGCCCAAACTTTTTCTAAGGGGCAAAAGGGGACATGTATAACCATGGCCCACAACAAAGTCCCCCTTTGACATAGCATGTGCAAGAACGTCTTGGGAAACCTTTTTTTGCTTGCGGGAAATCAACAGCCGGTTAATTGCATCATTTTTAAATTAGCTAGAAATTGTTTTCTACATCAAAAACCCGTGGGTTGAACTACTATTTCAGACTTTGTCGGGGCCCTTTTGCCCCCAATTGGCACCCCAAACCTATGTCCCCTAGGAGTCATTAAGTCCTTTTTTCACTCCTGGCATTTTTTAGGGCCTTTACTTTCCCTTAAATTAAATGTTTGGGCCAGGCATCAGGGGGTTTTTGTTTTTAAAGGATCCTAACAAAATTTTTTGTTGGTTGAAAAAGGGGGTGTGGCCAGGCCAGTTGTTTATAATTTTTTTCTTTTTTGCCCCCACAAATACAATGTGCCTAACCCTTTTTGCGGTCTAACTTTTTTTTTTTAAAATCAGTTGAAGGATTTTTTTTTTTAAATTCCTTGGCCCGTTCTTTCATATGCATTAGTGGGCCCCTTGGGGTGTTAAATGGATTTTAAACGGTTTTCGTTAGGGGGGGGAATTTTTTGTTCTTTAGTATTTCCTCTGTACTGGGAATTTTTCATAAAATTAAAAACTTTCCTTTTAAAAAATTGGGGGGTTTAAAAGGTTTTTTATGAAACACCAAAAAGCCCGTTTGTTGCGGTAAATGGGAAAATTTAAGGTTTTTTGGAAAAAAAACCCCTTGGGTGGGATGCCATGAGATGGCCTTTTGTCGCTTTTTTTTGGGGGGTTTAAAAAAAAATTTTGTTAGTGGGGTTTTCAAGCTAAATTGAAAGCCGTAGATCCATCTTCCCGCAAAAGGTTTTTTTTTGCCCAAAGTCCAAAGGTTTGGGGTTTTATTTTAAAAGCCCCCCTACATTGTAAGTACACTTTCGTTTTTATTTAAAAGGTTTCCCTTTTTTTTAAAAAGTTTTTAAAATAGTTTTTTAAAAAAAATTTTACATCTTAAAAACCCAACAAAACAAAAATTTTGGTTTTTTTCTTAAAGCAACCCCAAATTTTCAATTGGCGCCGGGGGAAATTTTAGGGTTGCCCTTTTTTTGAAATTTTTCTTTAAAGGTTTTGTGGGGTTTAACCCCTTCTGAAAAAGGGTCAAAATAACTGGATCAATTTTTAATGACGAAAAAAGGCAATTTAAAAATTTTTTCTGTGCAAATTTCCTGATTGGTTTTCCCCAAAATTTTGCTTTTTTAAAAGAAGTTCTTTGCGGAAATTTTGGAAAATTGTTAAAAATTTAAAGAAGCAAACCTCAGAATTAAATTTACAAATTTTTAAATAAAGAAAAAAAGAGAGTAAACTTTCCCTAAAAGGGCCTTTCTTTAAATTTTAGGGTTCCACAATGTGAACCCGATCTTAAAAATTTAGTACAAAAAAAAAGCCTTTCCCAAAAAGAAGGTAATTTTTAAAACCCTTCCCGATTTTCCTTCCCTTTTGAACCCAAAGTTGGATGTCCATTTTCCCAAAAGTTAAAAAAAAAATACTAATTTGTTTAATGGCCCGCCATCTACTGTTCTACAAGCACTGCCGTCAATTAAGGCAGGGGTTTTTCGATTTTTCAGTTATATAGGCTTGGCGAAAACAGCCTATTTAAAAAAATTTAATTTAGGGGCCCATAAAAATTTATTGGATGTAAAAAATTTAAATAATCGACGGGGGAAAGGGCCAGTTGATTGTTTGATTTAAAATTAAAAGTGCTTGAGGTAGAAGAGCATATTAGAAAAAAATTTTTGGGCTCGTCCCCCGGGCGTTAAAAAGCGCCCGGAAGTAAAAGAGCGAAATGTAAAACCCCTTTAAATTTTTTTTTCCCTTTTTGAGAAAAAAAAATAGGGGGGATTTTACGATCACCAAAATTTTTAATTTTTCACGGGAAGCCCCCCCTTTTTTAAGTACTGATTAAGTCAAATTTTTTGAGGGGTTTTTTTTGTGGGTTTAAATTTTTTTTAGGAAAAAAAGGTGTTATTTTTTGGGGAAAAATCAAAATGGAAGGGGCTGATTTGTATGTGAAAAAGGGGGGGGGTTTTTTGTTCAAAAAAAATGGGTGGGCTTTAACCCGCATATTTTTATTTTTCCAAGTTTACCTTTGGTTGACCTTTTGGAGTGGCCCCCAAATTTAGATATGCAGTTTGGATGTTTTCGGCACTGTGACCTATAGGTTTTACCTTAGGGATGTGCCCCAAAGGGTGATAGGGAGGGAGGTTTAAATGTCACTGGGGAAACCAAAAGGCTTAACCCTTGGTTTGTGCCCCCAAAGGGGGACTTTGGAAATATGGATGATACGCCAACAATTTTAAAAAAGCTACCGGGGACTTTTAATTAGAGTGGCAGGGAATTTCATTTTCCCCAACTTTAGTAAAAAAGAAAGCCAGACGGGGGCTTTCCAAAAACCCCCATTTATGGCACATAAAAAATTTCATACCCACACAAACTTACATTTCAAAGGACCCGAAAAAGCATAACCCGACACCACAAGGAACCATTTTTCCAAGAAGAATGAGGGGACGAAAAATTAAAAAGCCTTTAATTTTTAATTTTCTTTTATAAAAAAAAAAAACAACTCTGACCAAGTTATCAACCTCTGTGTTCTCATATTTCTTTTGGCCCCGTGAAAAAAGTCCCCTACAACCCCGTTTTCACAGAGGATGTGTCCCCATCAAATTCAGGGTTTAGAATTCTGTATTTCCCCAAAAAACCTTGCAAACCCTTTCCCCTTCAGACCAACAGTGCCAAATTTTCTACCGTCTGTAAATGAAGATTCTCTTCTCAGTCCCCGACCACAAAGGGGTAGCGCAAATGTCTGTTTAAAAAAGTTTCTTCTCTTCCTTTGGGCCCTCAGCCAGCGTGCCAGTGCTATTTAAATACTGTCGTTAAAGAAAATTTTAAAATTCCCCTCTCTTCAGTCAGACCAACAATGCCAGTTCTATGCTTCGTCCCGGGTTTAAAGAAAATTACTCTTTGCAGTCAGAAACCAAATGCCAGTGTTTCGACAAATGTCCCGTTAAAGAAGATTCCTCTTGCAGTCAGACCAACATGCCCCGTGCTACTGTTCCCGTTAAAGAAGAATTTTTCTCTCTCCCGTCAGCCCCAAAAATGCCAGTGCTTTCCGACAAATGTCTGTTAAAGAAGTTCTCTCTCGCAGTCAGGGCCCAAAAATGCCCGTGCAAAATGTCTTTAAAGAAAATTCTCTCCCTGCAGTCAAAACCCAACCAAAGCCATGCTACTGTCTTTAACCCTTTTACTTGGGAACGGGGGGGAATCCGGGAATTTTAAATTCAGGGCGCCTGTTTTTTCCCGTACCGGGATTTCCGAAAGGGAAATTTTTCCCTCACGCAGTTATCACGTGTGTAAACACCTTTAGTTCCCAGACAGTAACAAAGGGAAAAATTAAGGGATGGTCCAAAACATGTGTTTTGGGAATATTTTTGGGGGGGATGGGAAAAGGGGGAAAAACACAGTAAGTTTGTGAAAAAAAACCAGGGGCCGTACACCGACCACTTTCACAATGGCGGGTTTTTGGGGATGCTAATAAAGACGAAGAGATGATATACTTCGCCAAAAGAAGTTGGGTTTAAAAAAATTGGGAAGTAGAGAAAAATTTTTAAAAGAAATTTGGGGAAATGAAAATGTTTTTGAAGTAGGTAGTGGAATTGAAGAAGAAGGTGATGTAGAAAGCGGGCCCGGAGTAAAGATGTTTTCCCCTCGCCCGCCTTCAAAAAAAACGTGGCGACCCCGGCCCGTGGGGTGGCAGAGTGCGTCAGTTTCAGGGAAAAACCCCCTGGGCCCGGTTTTCTCGTTACCCAACCTTTCTACAAAACCCCTTGATTTTTTCTTTTTGGTTTTTAAACCCCTTTGGTTTTTTTTTAAAACTGTAATCACTTGTTTTAGAACTGCAAAAGGGGACGGGAAACACCACAACGTTTTTGTGGTTTGGGGAAATGACTGAGTTTAGTTTTGTGTGTGGCAAATGACGGGTTTTTTATGGGCATTGGTGGGGCAACCAGTGGGGCCGGGACTGGGCCGGCAGGGGATTATTTAGTTAAAAAAAAAAAAAAGGGGCCCCCGGTTTTTATCTTTTTTCCCCACAAACCCGCATCAGCATGGTGGGGTTGCGGAAAGCTTCATTTGTAAAAATTGAAATTTCATCATAAAATGTCAGGGGGTTTGGGGACAATTTTTGGTTTAAAAGTGACACGACCAAAAAGCCTTTTTTCAAAAGAAAGGGAAAAAAAAAATCCTTTTTTCTTGCTTTTTTGGAAACAGGGCTTAGTGTGGAGGGTTGGGGGCTTGGGCAGGCCCTGAAGATGGTTTCTTTATGTTTCTTTCCCTTTTCCCTCAGATTTTGGCTGTGGTCAGTGTGGTTAGTGAGGACGTGGGGACTGCTATTGCGGGTTTTTTCAAGCTTCTAAAACTGTTTGCCCAAAACACAACCCTTTAAAAAAATTTCTCCCGTCAGGGAAAACTGGGACATCTCCCCCAAATGAAATGGGTTTTAAAAAAAAGGGCGCAACAAAGGTGCAACACACAGGAAAAAAAAAAAATTTCCCGGGGTTCACGAAAAATCAGAGAACGGGGCCAATTTGGGATGTTGTAAGGAAAGGGTCGTCAACCCAGGGATCGCAGCCAGACTGAATTCCACCAATCGACAAATTTTTGACTGAGGAAACCCCTATCTGGGGAAATGGGGTTTCCCGCAGATCTCCAAAAGGGGAGGCCGACCAAAAAGCGTTTACCGCAAAGGGGCACAGAGGGCAGGTGGTTTCGCTCTTTTTGGAAGGGCCCCTACCAAAACGCTTCCACCACGCCCGGCACAACAAAAGTCGCCATCGCAAAATTGTCCTTCTGCCCTTTTGGCCAAAGGGCAGTAGCGCCCCCAACACCTCAACCTGGTAAAAGTTGGATTAGAAAACAATTGCATCATCTAGCAAACTTATTAAAGAAGTTAGCAGCCAAAGCGCTTGATGCTCTGCCTGGCATAATAGGTAGTGTTGTTAGTTGGGTTTTGTCTACTATAGGCAAGTTGCTAGTTATATGGCTGACCATCTGTGGGCGTTAGGAGTGCTAGCTGCTGGATTAATTTTTAGTGAAATAAAGTATGGCTAATCCAGTAAAGTTAAAAATACAACGAGGGCTGTCTTTTCGCTAGTGTGACTGTCAGTGTGAGGCAGATCAACAGGTGGAGTGCTTTCCGGGCTGCTTTCTGGCTGTGGGGGGCTTATAACTGGATCGCTTTCTTCAGGACTAGGTACTTTTTTTAAAATGGATGGAGCGGGCCTTGTGTTTAAACCTTGATTGTGCCCTAAGTTTTGGTCGTCTCCAGCTATGAGGATTTCATTGTTATAATTCTGTATCATGCCAATCTGTAGTCTAAGGTCAGAGGGTAGCATGTATAATCCATGGCCTACAACAAAGTCAACCTTTGACATAGCATGTGCAAGAACGTCTTGGTACCTTTGTATGCTTGCAGGCAAATCAACAGCCGAGTTAATAGCATCTTCTAAATTAGCTAGAAATGTTTTCTAGCATCAAAACCTGTGGATTGATCTACTATGCTAGACTTAGTCTGTGCTTGTGCCCCTAATAGACACCAAACGTATGTCCGTATGGAGTCATTAAGTCTTTGCACTCCTGGCATTGTTAGGCCTTCACTTTCATCTAAGATAAATGTTGTCCAGGCATCAGGGTGTTTTGTTCTATGGATCCTAATCAAACTTGTTTGTCTGGTTGAAAAGAGGTGTGGCCAGGCCAGTAGTCATAATTATATTCTCTTTTTGCACCCCACAAATACAATGTGCCTAGCCCATGATTGCGGTCTAACTTTTGTTTAAAATCAGTTGAAGGATTAATGTTAAATTCGTTGCAGATTCTTTCATTGCATTAGTGTCCATTGGGCTGTTAAATGGATTAAACGCGTTGTCGTTAGGGAGGGGCATTTGTAGTTCAGTTAGTATTCGTCTGTACTGGTAATAAACATGAAAGTTATATACTTACCTTACTAAAAAATTGGGATGGTTTAAATGGTTTGCATATGAACACCACAGCCAGTAGTTGCGCAGTAAATGGCAAAATTTAACTGATTCTGGAAAAAGCCATAGGGTGGGATGACCATGCTGATGGCACTCTGTCGCTCTTTATTGGGGGGTTTAAATATTTAGTTAGTGGTTTACAAGTCTAACTTGAAAGCCGTATGATCCATCTACTGCAATGGTTATTAAATTGCTAAAGTCCAAAGATTTGGGGTTATAAAAAGCTCCTACATTGTAAGTAGCACTTTCGTTGTATTTAAAAGGTTCCATTTTTTAAATAGTTTTTAAAATAGTTATAAAAAGAGTGTACATCTATATAACCCAACAAAACAAGCGTGTGTTCTTAACGCACCCAATTGTCAATTGGCGCGGGAGTTGTAGGATTGCCCTTAAAGAAATTGGCTTTAAAGTTATGTGGGTTAACATATCTGAAAAAGCTCAAAATAACTGGATCAATATTAATGACGAACAAGGCAATCAAATAACTCATGTGCAAATACCTGATGGTTACTACAACTTTTGCTTTTTAAAAGAAGTACTTAGCGAATTTGGCATATTGTTAAAAATTAACGAAGCAAACCTCAGAATTACTATACATTTTCCACTAGAAGAAAGAAGAGAGTACACTTTCCCTAAAGGCCTTGCTCAAATTTTAGGCTTCCACAATAGTGACAGATCTTATAAATTTAGTACAAGAAAAGATGCCTATCAATTTGAAGGTAATAAACCTTCTGATTTTCTCGTGAACCCAATGTTGTATGTCCATTTACAACAGTTAAAAACAAATACTAATTTGTTTAATGGCCAGCCATCTACTGTTCTACAAGCACTGCCGTCAATTAAGGCAGGGTTTTGCGATTATCAGTTATATAGGCTTGGCGAAAACAGCCTATATAAAGAATTAATTGAGGGGCCTATAAATTCATTGGATGTAAAAATAACTAATCAAGACGGAAAGCCAGTTGATTGTTCTGATTTATTAATAGTGCTTGAGGTAGAAGAGCATATTAGAAAAGTAGTAAGGGCTCAGTCCCGCGGACGTTAATAGCGCTGGAAGTAAAAGAGCGTACTGTAAGCCCTTAATTTTTATGCCATAGAGAGAATGTAAATATGCGGGTTCACGATCACCAAATCTTATCTTGCACGTAAGCCCCCCCTTTTAATGTACTGATTACGTCAATTTTTAGAGGTTTTTGCGTGTTAATTTTGTTTAGAAAACAGGTGTTGATTTTGGCAAAAATCAACATGAGAAGGACGTGATTTGTATGTGAAAAGGGGGGTTTTCGTGCAAAAAAAGATGGGTGGTCTTGAACCCGCATATTTACATTCTCTCACTGTGACCTATAGGTTGACCTTAGGTGTGTGGCCCAAGGTGAGCTATGCAGTATGGATGATACTGTCACTGTGACCTATAGGTTGACCTTAGGTATGTGCCCCAAGGTGAGCTATGCAGTATGGATGATACTGTCACTGTGACCTATAGGCTTACCTTAGGTATGTGCCCCAAGGTGAGCTATGCAGTATGGATGATACTGTCCAACAATGTAAAACAGCTACAGCGACATTAAGTTAGAGTGGCAGAATATCATTGCACAACATCATGTAAAGAGATAGGCACAGACGGACATACAAACACACATATATGGACACATAAATATACATACCCACACAAACATACATTTCATGGACAGATAAATGCATAACCTGACATCCACAAGGAACCATATTTTCCAAGAAGAATGAGGTACTGATAATAACAGCCTTTAATATATAATTTTCATCATAAGAAAAAAACAACTCTGACCAAGTTATCAACCTCTGTGAGTCTCTACTATATCTTTGCCATGTGACAACAGTCTCACCTACAACACAGTGTCACGACTGGATGTGTCCCCATCAATGCAGTCTGAGAATTCTGTATTTCCAAACAACCTTGCAAACCTCTTTCCATTCAGACCAACAGTGCCAGTGCTACCGTCTGTAAATGAAGATTCTCTCTCTGCAGTCAGACCAGCAGTGCTAGCGCTACTGTCTGTTAAAGAAGATTCTCTCTCTGCCGTCAGACCAGCAGTGCCAGTGCTACTGACTACTGTCTGTTAAAGAAGATCAAGATTCTCTCTCTGCAGTCAGACCAACAATGCCAGTGCTACTGACTACTGTCTGTTAAAGAAGATTCTCTCTCTGCAGTCAGACCAACAGTGCCAGTGCTACTGACTACTGTCTGTTAAAGAAGATTCTCTCTCTGCAGTCAGACCAACAGTGCCAGTGCTACTGTCTGTTAAAGAAGATTCTCTCTCTGCAGTCAGACCAACAATGCCAGTGCTACTGACTACTGTCTGTTAAAGAAGATTCTCTCTCTGCAGTCAGACCAACAATGCCAGTGCTACTGTCTGTTAAAGAAGATTCTCTCCCTGCAGTCAGACCAACAATGCCAGTGCTACTGTCTGTTAACCCTCTTATACTTGCAACGGGAGAATCCGGGAGTTAACTTCAGGCGCCTGTTCTTCCCGTACCGGGATCTGTCCGTAGGAATTTTCCATCACGCAGTTATCACGTGTGTAAACACGCTGAGTCGCAGACAGTAACTAGGAAGACTCAGGCATGGTCCAATCATGTGTTGGCACTATTTTGGGGTGATGGAAAAGGGGAAAACACAGCAAGTAAGTTTGTGAATGAAACCAGGGACCGTACACCGACCGACTTTCACAATGGCTGCTTTGGCGTCTGCTACTAACGACGAAGAGATGATCGACTACTCGCAAGAGGAGTTGGATCAAATTATTGGAGAAGTAGAGAAATTTGAAAGAGAGATGGAGAATGAAAGTGATATTGAAGTAGGTAGTGGTATTGAAGAAGATGGTGATGTAGAAAGCGACCCGGAGTACGATGTTCCGCTCGCTGCGCTTCAAACAACGTGGCGACCAGCGACACGTGGCGTGGCAGAAGTGCGTCAGTTTCAGGAACCCACTGGGCCCGCTCACTCGTTACCCAACACTGCTACACCACTTGATTTTTTCTTTTTGTTTGTACCTCTTTGTTTTTTTAAGACTGTAATCAGCTGTAGTTTGTAGAACTGCAAAGGCTGACGGAAACACCACAACGTATAGAGTGTTGGGAAGTGACTGAGTTCAGTATTGTGTGTGACAAGTGACAAGTTTTGTATGACATTGGTGGGACAACCAGTGGGACCTGTACTGCCAGGCAGTGGATGGATCACGTCAGGTAGGCCTCCGGTTTCATCTTACACTAACAGCCTGCATCAGCATGGTGATTGCGCATGCTTGCATGCTGTAAACTTGATTGTCATCATAAAATGTCACGTGTCTGGTGACAATTTGGTGACAGTGACACGACCTATAGCCTTTATCAAAAGAAACGCGAAAAACAATCCTTTACTGTCGCTTCTGGAAACAGACTATAGTGTGGAGTCTGGGTCTGTGGGTCAGGCATGCTGAAGACTGGTTTCTTTATGTGCTTTCGTTTTCATCAGATTCGGCTGTGGTCAGTGTGGTTAGTGAGGCACGTGGGGACTGCTATTGCGGTTGTTCAAGCTTCTACACTGTAGCCAAGACACAACCCGTGAAAAAGATGCTCCTGCTCAGAATACTGCTGACATCTCCAAACTGAAATGGGTTGAAAAACAGGAGCGCATCAAAGGTGCAACACACAGGTAAAAAAGCAAGATGCCGCGTCTCACGAAAAATGACAGAGAACGGGCCATTGGTATGTTGTACGCAGGCTCGTCAGCCCAGGTGATCGCAGCCAGACTGAATGTCCACCACTCGACAATTTGTCGACTGAGGAACCGCTATCTGGTGACTGGCTCCACAGCAGATGCTCCATGAGCAGGCCGACCACAAGCGTTGACCGCACGGACACAGAGACAGGTGGTGCGCTCATTTAGGAATGACCCCTACCAAAGCGCTTCCACCACTGCCAGGCACAACAACACGTCGCCATCGACAATAATTCGTCTGCTGCGTCGAAACCACCTTTTTTGTCGCCGTCCATATCGGGGTTCGAGATTGACTGCACAACACAGACTCCATCGGCAGAACTGGGCCAATCAACACGCGAACTGGGCAGCAAAATGGAATGAAGTGCTGTTCAGTGACGAATGCCGAGTCTGCGTTGACAAGGTTGATAACAATGATCGGGTCTGGAGACCACGGGGTCAGCGCTTTAATGCCCGTCACATCAAGGAACACAATTTTTGGGGTGGACCATCAGTCATGATGTGGGGTGGCCTGTACGGTCAACAGCTTGTAGGCCCGGTTTTTTTTCAGCTGCAGCGAGGTCGGGGAGGAGGGGTGAATGCAGCCGTTACATCAATCAGGTGCTGCAGCCAGTTGTCGTCCCTTTCTTCCAAAGAAACCAGGCTCACGAGTTTCAACATGACAATGCCCGGCCACATGCTGCACAAGCCACGCAACAATTTCTACGACGGAATCAAATTCCCACAATGGTTTGGCCAGCTTGCAGTCCAGACTTAAATCCCATGGAACAAGTCTGGGCATACTTGAAGCCGCAGCATTAACAAACAACCCCGCCGACCAGGAAACGCCGTCGAACTCCAACAAGAAATTGTCCAACAGTGGAACAGAATTCCACCAGCTTTCCTGCAGCGCTTAGTGGTCTCCATGCCGAACCGCTGCCGATTGGTCATCAACAATGCAGGGCGTCAAACCAGATATTGACAGCATGCACTATCCCATGTCCCGTTCTGCTGTTACCTCGGTCCTTTTCAGGACCAATTCGAAATCCAAACAGAGTTGATTTCTGTCATGTCCCTTCTCTCTTCAGACCCTCTCTCTCTCTCCCCCCTCTCTCTGTCTCTTTCCCCCCTCTCTCTCTCCCCCTCTCTCTGTCTCTTTCCCCCCTCTCTCTCTCCCCCCTCTCTGTCTCTTTCCCCCTCTCTCTCTCCCCCTCTGTCTCTTTCCCCCCTCTCTCTCTCCCCTCTCTCTGTCTCTTTCCCCCCTCTCTCTCTCCCCCTCTCTCTGTCTCTTTCCCCCCTCTCTCTCTCTCCCCCTCTCTCTGTCTCTTTCCCCCTCTCTCTCTCCCCCTCTCTCTGTCTCTTTCCCCCCTCTCTCCCCCTCTCTCTGTCTCTCTCCCCCCTCTCTCTCTCCCCCTCTCTATGTCTCTCTCTGTGTCTCTCTTTCTCTGTCTCTCTCTCTCTCTCACTTTGTGTCTCTTCGTCCCTCTTTCTGTCACTTTCTCTCTCCGGATACACTCATGCGTGGAGTGTTTTTATCGACTATGCATGCTTTGCACGTACGCAGACACCAAACACGGGAAATGTGACATTGAACTGTCTGCCGTCCAGGTCAGCTATGGTCCGTTTCAAACTAGCCTTTTGGGTCGCTTCGTTGGAGATCGTTTCGCGTTTCTTTTGACAAAGGCTGTATATCTCTAAGACAGACAAAATAGAGTTCAAAGTGAAGTGCATGCTCTTATGAAACTGTCTGCCAATTTTCTTTCTCTAGAGATTCACATACATTCCCATAAGCTAATAATCACACATACCCATTTTTAGGCTGAAACATGTAGAAGAATCCGAAATCTAGGGGAAGTTTGCCGTCAGAGAAACTGAGTACAAGAGGGTTAAAGAAGATTCTCTCTCTGCAGTCAGACCAACAATGCCAGTGCTGCTACTGTCTGTTAAAGAAGATCAAGATTCTCTCTCTGCAGTCAGACCAGTAGTGCTAGTGCTACTGTCTGTAAATGAAGATTCTCTCTCTGCAGTCAGACCAGCAATGCCAGTGCAACTGTCTGTAAAAGAAGATTCTCGCTGCAGTCAGACCAACTATGCCAGTGCTACTGTCTGTTAAAGAAGACTCTCTCTCTGCAGTCAGACCAACAATGCCAGTGCTACTGTCTGTTAAAGAAGATTCTCTCTGCAGTCAGACCAACAATGCCAGTGCTACTGTCTGTTAAAGAAGATTCTCTCTCTGCAGTCAGACCAACAATGCCAGTGCTACTGTCTGTTAAAGAAGATTCTCTCTGCAGTCAGACCAACAATGCCAGTGCTACTGTCTGTTAAAGAAGATTCTCTCTGCAGTCAGACCAACAATGCCAGTGCTACTGTCTGTTAAAGAAGATTCTCTCTGCAGTCAGACCAACAATGCCAGTGCTACTGTCTGTTAAAGAAGATTCTCTCTCTGCAGTCAGACCAACAATGTCAGTGCTGCTACTGTCTGTTAAAGAAGATTCTCGCTGCAGTCAGACCAGCAATGCCAGTGCTGCTACTGTCTGCTAAAGAAGATTCTCGCTGCAGTCAGACCAACAATGTCAGTGCTGCTACTGTCTGTTAAAGAAGATTCTCTCTCTGCAGTCAGACCAACAACGCCAGTGCTACTGACTACTGTCTGTTAAAGAAGATTCCCTCTCTGCAGTCAGACCAACAACGCCAGTGCTACTGACTACTGTCTGTTAAAGAAGATTCTCTCTCTGCAGTCAGACCAACAATGCCAGTGCTACTGTCTGTTGAAGAAGATTCCCTCTCTGCAGTCAGACCAACAATGCCAGTGCTACTGACTACTGTCTGTAAAAGAAGATTCTCTCTCTGCAGTCAGACCAACAATGCCAGTGCTACTGTCTGTTAAAGAAGATTCTCTCTGCAGTCAGACCAACAATGCCAGTGCTACTGTCTGTTAAAGAAGATTCTCTCTGCAGTCAGACCAACAATGCCAGTGCTGCTACTGTCTGTTAAAGAAGACCAAGATTCTCTCTCTGCAGTCAGACCAGTAGTGCTAGTGCTACTGTCTGTAAATGAAGATTCTCTCTCTGCATCTGCAGTCAGACCAGCAATGCCAGTGCTACTGTCTGTAAAAGAAGATTCTCGCTGCAGTCAGACCAACAATGCCAGTGCTACTGTCTGTTAAAGAAGATTCTCTCTCTGCAGTCAGACCAACAATGCCAGTGCTACTGTCTGTTAAAGAAGATTCTCTCTCTGCAGTCAGACCAACAATGCCAGTGCTGCTACTGTCTGTTAAAGAAGATTCTCGCTGCAGTCAGACCAACAATGTCAGTGCTGCTACTGTCTGTTAAAGAAGATTCCCTCTCTGCAGTCAGACCAACAATGCCAGTGCTGCTACTGTCTGTTAAAGAAGATTCTCGCTGCAGTCAGACCAACAATGTCAGTGCTGCTACTGTCTGTTAAAGAAGATTCTCTCGCTGCAGTCAGACCAACATGCCAGTGCTGCTACTGTCTGTTAAAGAAGATTCTCACTGCAGTCAGACCAACAATGTCAGTGCTACTGTCTGTTAAAGAAGATTCTCTCTCTGCAGTCAGACCAACAATGTCAGTGCTACTGTCTGTTAAAGAAGATTCTCTCTCTGCAGTCAGACCAGCAGTGCCAGTGCTACTGTCTGTTAAAGAAGACTCTCTCTCTGCAGTCAGACCAACAATGCCAGTGCTACTGACTACTGTCTGTTAAAGAAGATTCTCTCTCTGCAGTCAGACCAGCAATGCCAGTGCTGCTACTGTCTGTTAAAGAAGATTCTCGCTGCAGTCAGACCAACAATGTCAGTGCTGCTACTGTCTGTTAAAGAAGATTCTCTCTCTGCAGTCAGACCAACAACGCCAGTGCTACTGACTACTGTCTGTTAAAGAAGATCAAGATTCTCTCTCTGCAGTCAGACCAACAACGCCAGTGCTACTGACTACTGTCTGTTAAAGAAGATTCTCTCTCTGCAGTCAGACCAACAATGCCAGTGCTACTGACTACTGTCTGTAAAAGAAGATTCTCTCTCTGCAGTCAGACCAACAATGCCAGTGCTACTGTCTGTTAAAGAAGATTCTCTCTCTGCAGTCAGACCAGTGCTACTGTCTTAAAGTTGGACACCCTCTCCACCAACACAGCTACAGTGTCAGAGCTAAAATCTATGGCAGAAGGCACCACCTCCACAAAATATTCCCAGGAAATTGTGTGTTAGATGGCCTCAAGCCCCTCTCCTCTTGCAGAAAGGGAAATAACTGTGCCAAGCAAGTAAACCCATCACCTTATGGTAAGGAAGCACAACAATGTTCTAACCCAATCTACTCCAGAATCTCACATGTTCTTCACATTCCTTGGACCAGTTCTACAAGTAGTCGGCATGGCAAAAATTAGGGTGAAACATTAAAAGCCATTTAAATTGCTTATCTTTAATTAAGAATCGGCATTCGAGAGAAAGTTTAAAACTGAATCACTTTCATGGCCTGAGGTGACACTCGGACATTTGACCTAAACTGAAGTATTTAGAAATGTTATTGACATTCATTAGGTGAGCGAGAAAACAAGACTGAGAACAATAATCCTCCTTGAAATAGAAAGAAACTAAAAGCTGGAAACTATTCAGTGTTAATTTGTCTTCGTATATTGTACTTCAGTAGTTTTGTTTTTAACACAAACATAAAGAAATGAGCAACTTTAGTCTTTGTTGATAGTCATTTGTTCTATAAATAGTAATGAAAAACAGACCTTGGATTAAAATAAAGATGAGGATTTGTGACAAGGGAAATAAATTCACAAAAAACTCTAGAGTAAAATGATAAAACTGTAACAAACAAAAACCATGAAACTAATAGGCCACAAAATAGAAACAGTGCAACTGGGTTGAACTGCCTGAAGAGTGACTCATGAACTACAGATAAGGACATATCATTGAACTACTTCTTCAACTGTTCAAAGGGCGTGGATCTGTGAGACCCATCAAATACGAATCAGTTCATAACTGATGAGGTTCCTTGAAGGTTTATTACGAGTCTATCTTGACAAACCCTTAGCTGCAATCCTGTCCAAGACATTCTTTATTTTATCACACACACACACATACATGCGCCATGTCTATCTGTTGTGTTATGTCCTTGCTGTTCTTTGAAGGCTGACCACTGTTTTGGAACAGCAGTTTGCTTTGGTTCTTTCCATCTTAATGATGCCCTTTGTCAAGGACTAATGGAGTAAGCAAACGGAGCTGGTTGGATGGACACACACTACAGCCGGGATTTATCAGGTAGTGTGGTCAGGGAATGAACTATGGTTGGATGGACACACTACAGCCAGGATTTAGCAGGTGAGTCGGGGAATATAACTGGATTGATGATGGCCCATGTCAAGTCTTTCACTCCCAACTCATTACATCCACGGATCAGGGATCATGGGAAAAGATGGGAAACTGGAAACAAAAGCATGGCAGTAACGATTTCTACACCTTATTTTTAGAGAACTGAACTGAGAATTCAATCAACTTAAATTAAAAGTTAAAGCATTACACATTACAGACAGCAAGTCAGACTGAAAGGTTTTGAAGATAAAATCAAGAGAGGTAAAGGGTTAACAGGGAATGGAGCTGGTTTGATGGACAGTGTCTACAGCATGTTGACCCCTTTACCTTGACGCCAATCAGTTATCTCCCTTGCTACCACTTCCTGCATTCATAAGGACTAGTCACTACGCCTTTCTCTCTCTTTTGTTTTGAATTCAGGCTAGTCACTACATTTAATACATTGCCCCTGTTGGTGCCAGTGATGTGCCTGCATTGTTAATCACATTCTGACATGGAAAATCATGGACAGGAAAAACCTGAAAGGGGCGGTCCATACAGAAAAATAATATGGTCGTGTTAGGATGTACTGTACTGAGAGACACTGGTCTGGCAAGGGTGTAAAGACAATGACCTGGTGAACTGGCAGCAAGGGTTTGGTTAGATGTAAAGACATCATCAGCAAGGGTCTGGCTAGATGTAAAGACATCATCAGCAAGGGTCTGGCTAGATGTAAAGACATCATCAGCAAGGGTCTGGCTAGAGTGTAAAGACATTGTGAACTTACAAAAAGGGTCTGGCTAGGGTGTAAAGACATTGTGAACTGACAGCAAGGGTCTGGCTAGATGTAAAGATATCAGCAAGGGTCTGGTTAGGATGTAGAGACATAGTGACAGCATGGGTCTGGTTAGGGTGTAGAGACATAGTGACAGCAAGGGTCTGGTTAGGGTGTAGAGACATAGTGACAGCAAGGGTCTGGTTAGGGTGTAGAGACATAGTGACAGCAAGGGTCTGGTTAGGGTGTAGATAGTGACAGCAAGGTCTGGTTAGGGTGTAGAGACAGTGACAAGGGTCTGGCTAGGGTACAGAAACTAGATACAGTAACACAAGGGTTGGCTAGGGTGTAGACAGTGACACAAGGGTCTGGCTAGGGTGTAGAGATATTGTGACAGCAAGGGTCTGGCTAGGGTGTAAATACATAGTGATGGCAAAGGTCTGGTGAGGGTGTCAGCAAGGGTCTGGCTAGGGTGTGAAGACATTGACAGCAACAGTCTGGTTAGGGAGACACCAAGGGTCTGGCCAAGGTATAGACAGTGGCAGCAAGGGTGTGGCTAAGGTGTAGAGACATAGTGTAGAGACTGGGACACAAGGGTCTGGCTAAGGTGTAAGACATAGTGTAGAGACTGTGACACAAGGGTGTGGCTAAGGTGTAGAGACATAGTGTAGAGACTGTGACACAAGGGTGTGGCTAAGGTGTAGAGACATAGTGTAGAGACTGTGACACAAGGGTGTGGCTAAGGTGTAGAGACATAGTGTAGAGACTGTGACACAAGGGTGTGGCTAAGGTGTAGAGACATAGTGTAGTGACTGTGACACAAGGGTGTGGCTAAGGTGTAGAGACATAGTGTAGTGACTGTGACGCAAGGGTGTGGCTAAGGTGTAGAGACATAGTGTAGTGACTGTGACGCAAGGGTGTGGCTAAGGTGTAGAGACATAGTGTAGTGACTGTGACACAAGGGTCTGGCTAAGGTGTAGAGACATAGTGTAGTGACTGTGACACAAGGTGTGGCTAAGGTGTAGAGACATAGTATAGTGACTGTGACACAAGGGTCTGGCTAAGGTGTAGAGACATAGTGTAGTGACTGTGACACAAGGGTGTGGCTAAGGTGTAGAGACATAGTGTAGTGACTGTGACACAAGGGTCTGGCTAGGGTGCATAGACTGGGGTATAGAGACATAGTGATAGCAAAGGTCTGGCTAGGTGTAGAAACAGTGACAGCAAAGGCCTGGCTAGGGTGTAAAGAGACAGTGACAGCAAGGTGCTGGCTTGGGTGTAAACAGTGACAGCAAGGTACTGGCTTGGGTGTAAAGACAGTGACAGCAAGGGTCTGGTTTGGGTGTTAAACAGTGACAGCAAGGTGCTGGCTTGGGTGTAAAGACAGTGACAGCAAGGGTCTGGTGAGGGTGTAAAGACAGTGACAGCAAGGGTCTGGCTAGGGTGTAAAGACAGTGACAGCAAGGTGCTGGCTTGGGTGTAAAGACAGTGACAGCAAGGTGCTGGCTTGGGTGTAAACAGTGACAGCAAGGTGCTGGCTTGGGTGTAAATACAGTGACAGCAAGGTGCTGGTTTGGGTGTAAACAGTGACAGCAAGGTGCTGGCTTGGGTGTAAATACAGTGACAGCAAGGTGCTGGTTTGGGTGTAAACAGTGACAGCAAGGTGCTGGCTTGGGTGTAAAGACAATAACATCAGGGGTCTGGCTAGGGTGTAAAGACAGTGACAGCAAGATGCTGGCTAGGGTGTAGAGACAGTGACAGCATAGGTCTGGGTAGGTGTAAAGACAGTAACATCAGGGGTCTGGCTAGGGTGTAAAGACAGCGAAAGCAGGGGTCTGACTAGGGTGTGAAGACAGTGGCAGTAGGGGTCTGGCTAGGGTTTAAAGATAGTGCCAGCAAGGTCTGGCTAAAGAACAGACAGTGACAGCAATGGTCTGGTTAAAGTATAGACACTGACAGCAGGGGTCTGGCTAAGGTGTAGAGACAGTGACAGCATGGGCTGGCTAAAGTATAGATTGATTGATTGATTGATTGATCTTTAATACCCAAGGATGAAGATTTTAGGCCAAAGCCTAGTCTTACAATCTGTCCTTGTCATGCATACATTATTTCAGCACATATCATTCATACAGACAATTGAACATAGCAACATGATAATCTAATTCTACAATGATAAGCAAACTGCTCATAAAAGCACTAATGAGATGGGTGATGGTAAAACAAAAGGAAACTTACAAGCAAACAAACAAACAAAAACTACAGAGAGAGAGAGGTCAGAGGAGGGTGGGGAAGAGAGAATGGTCGGTAGGGGGAGGAGAAAAGGGATGGTAGACAGAGTGGAAGTGGGGATGAGCGATTTTAACGGAGTAGGTTTTATGTTGAGACGATTTATCCAAAGTATGGTTCACAGAAGACTTGGCGAATGGACGCTAATCATTGTAATCGAATAATTTAACTACTGAGACATAAAATGTTTATGCAAATGTTCCTTGAAAGGTTTTAAAGTATTCATGTTTTGTAGATTCGGTGGAAGTGAGTTCCAGACATATGGTCCAGAGTAAGCTAGACTTGTTTTGTATAGATCAATGCGTGGGTAGGGAAGAAGGAATTTCGTCGAGCCGAAAAGCTGTTCGATCTTGTAAAAAGGGCATTGATATAACATGGCATAGTATCTGTCAAGATTGTAAACATAAATGATGCCTTGTTGAATTCCACAGCCCTGATGTGGCCCTTTGCGGTCGGCTGGGCTATAAGCAACATTATCTTGTTGAATTCCAATTGCCTATTCAGAGGAAGTATGTTCAGCGCTTTTAGTTTTTCGTCTGTTGTTAGAGATACAGCTGGATGGAGTAGCTTTGCTGCACGTCTATGGAGAGAATTCAGCCTTTTTTTGTGGACGTCACTACTGCCGTCCCACACTGTTGAGGCGTAATTTATACGTGACATTATGTGTGCATTGAAGAAAAGTTTAAGCACATTACTGTTGACGTAGCGCTTTAATTGAGATAACAGGAAAAGGTGTTTTGAGACTACCTTGCATACGTTATTTAGATGAGATTGCCATTTCAATTCTTTATCTATCGTTAACCCTAAAACACGATGCTCATCTACCTGCTCGATGGAAGTGCCATTCAACTGAAGTTTTAGGCAAAGAGGAGTCAACTGGTGTTTTTGGCGGGTAGCTATAATCATAGATTTGGTTTTGGCTGGGTGTATGACCATTGAGTTTGAATGACACCAGTCTGACACGTCGTTTAGACTTTCCTGGAGAGAAGTTTCTATTGTTTGTAGATCACTACCATTCGTTTGGAGCGATGAGTCATCAGCAAATAAATCTGTCGTGACCTTTTCATCTGATACGGACAATGGTAAATCATTGATGAAGATGCAGAATAGTAGGGGGCCTAGTACAGAGCCCTGTGGGACTCCATGTCTGACAAAGTCTGAAGTGGAGGTTTTCCCATTAAGCGCCACATACTGAGTCCTATCGTTCAAGTATGATTGGAATAATGAGATTGTCGGGGTATGGTTCAAGTAGACAGATAGTTTCTTTAGAAGAATGGAATGATCAACAAGATCAAACGCCTTTTTGAAGTCAAGAAAGACAACCCCTGTCATTTGTGATTGGTTCATATTTGAAAGCCATGAGTCACACATTCGTGATAATGCCGTGTGGCAGGAGTGATTAGATCGGAATCCAGATTGGAGTGGGTGAAATAGTTTGTTTTTCTCCATGAACTGAGATACGTGTGTGTGTATGTGTCTTTCAAGGGGTTTGGATAGAATCGATAGTAAGGATATAGGATATAGAGACAGTGACAGCAGGGGTCTGGCTAAGGTTTAGAGACAGTGACAGCGGGGGTCTGGCTAAGGTGTAGAGAGTGACAGCAGGGGCTGGCTAAAGTATATAGACTGACAGCAGGGGTCTGGCTAAGGTGTAGAGACAGTGACAGCAGGGGTCTGGCTAAGGTTTCGAGACAGTGACAGCAGGGGTCTGGCTAAGGTTTAGAGACAGTGACAGCGGGGGTCTGGCTAAGGTTTAGAGACAGTGACAGCGGGGGTCTGGCTAAGGTGTAGAGACAGTGACAGCAGGGGTCTAATGTGTAGAGACAGTGACAGCAGGGGTCTGGCTAAGGTGTAGAGACAGTGACAGCAGGGGTCTGGCTAAGGTGTAGAGACAGTGACAGCAGGGGTCTAAGGTTTAGAGACAGTGACAGCGGGGGTCTGGCTAAGGTGTAGAGACAGTGACAGCAGGGGTCTAAGGTTTAGAGACAGTGACAGCAGGGGTCTGGCTAATGTGTAGAGACAGTGACATCAGGGGTCTGGCTAAGGTGTAGAGACAGTGACAGCAGGGGTCTGGCTAAGGTGTAGAGACAGTGACAGCAGGGGTCTAAGGTGTAGAGACAGTGACAGCAGGGGTCTGGCTAAGGTGTAGAGACAGTGACAGCAGGGGTCTGGCTAAGGTGTAGAGACAGTGACAGCAGGGGTCTGGCTAAGGTGTAGAGACAGTGACAGCAGGGGTCTGGCTAAGGTGTAGAGACAGTGACAGCAGGGGCCGGCTAAGGTGTAGAGACAGTGACATCAGGGGCTGGCTAAGGTGTAGAGACAGTGACAGCAGGGCTGGCTAAGGTGTATAGACAGTGACAGCAGGGGTCTGGCTAAGGTGTAGAGACAGTGACAGCAGGGGTCTGGCTAAGGTGTAGAGACAGTGACAACAGGGCTGGCTAAGGTGTAGAGACAGTGACAGCAGGGTCTGGCTAAGGTGTAGAGACAGTGACAACAGGGCTGGCTAAGGTGTAGAGACAGTGACAGCAGGGGTCTGGCTAAGGTGTAGAGACAGTGACAGCAGGGGTCTGGCTAAGGTGTAGAGGCAGTGACAGCAGGGTCTGGCTAAGGTGTAGAGACAGTGACAGCAGGGCTGGCTAAGGTGTAGAGACAGTGAGCAGGGGTCTGGCTAAGGTGTAGAGACAGTGACAGCAGGGTCTGGCTAAGGTGTAGAGACAGTGACAGCAGGGTCTGGCTAAGGTGTAGAGACAGTGACAGCAGGGGCTGCTAAGGTGTAGAGACAGTGACAGCAGGGGTCTGGCTAAGGTGTAGAGACAGTGACAGCAGGGGTCTGGCTAAGGTGTAGAGACAGTGACAGCAGGGGTCTGGCTAAGGTGTAGAGACAGTGACAGCAGGGGCTGGCTAAGGTGTAGAGACAGTGACAGCAGGGTCTGGCTAAGGTGTAGAGACAGTGACAGCAGGGGTCTGGCTAAAAAAAAAGTGCAGAGACAGTGACAGCAGGGGTCTGGCTACACTCTCCATTCATCCCAAACCTTATCAATACAGGACTTACCAGACCTTGGGAACTCTCCATTCCATCCCAAACCTTATCAATACAGGACTTACCCGACCTTGGCACTCTCCATTCCATCCCAAACCTTATCAATACAGGACCTACTCAACCTAGGTACTCTCCATTCCATCCCAAACCTTATCAATACAGGACCTACCCAACCTAGGCACTCTCCATTCCATCCCAAACCTTATCAATACAGGACCTACCTGACCTTGGACACTCTCCATTCCATCCCAAACCTTATCAGTACAGGACCTACCCGACCTAGGCACTCTCCATTCCATCCCAAACCTTATCAATACAGGACCTACCCGACCTTGGGCATTCTCCATTTCATCCCAAACCTTATCAATACAGGACCTACCCGACCTTGGGCACTCTCCATTCCATCCCAAACCCCTTATCAGTACAGGAACTACCCGGCCTTGGGCACTCTCTATTCCAGTCCTACATCAGCACCTGCTAGGAATCGGGGAGACCTGTTATTTAGACAGGTAGCCCTGCATATATTATAAATACATCATCAAAGATGCTAGGGGGGGGGGGGGGGGGGGGGGGGGAACCCTCTTCTGTTTAGGGTCATCATCTGCACTGACTTAAAGGGCACTAAAACCACAATGTATAAAAGAGAACAACTTGAAGTCCATGTTCTGTAATTTCTCCCATCACAAAACATGGTTACTAAAAAAACATGAGTGTTTAAACAAACCAACCACCACCATTTTTCATCAAGCTAGCAGTAATGAAAATCAGCACATCTGGCATCTTCAATTTGCACATCCCAGATCCCCCATCTTGTGGATCATCTATGGTGGAGACTTGAAGAGCCAGGCACGGGGGGTGCCCTTCAACCCAGACTGGTCAGGAGATGGGTAGCCATCAGTGGGAGGGGTGTGATGGAAGCCTCGCCGTGAAACAGGAGTGCTGGTGACCATGCCTTCCTGAACCAAAGGGCTGATGGGAAAGGGCTGCTGCTACTGTCCATGACTTCTGCAGCTCTGACAGACGATGCTGGTGCTGCAACTTGGCTGGACTGGGCCAACTGCTCAAAAATCAATCACAAATACATAGTTTAACTTACACCTTGACACTTCAAAAATCAGTTCATATATATATACATAGCTACTTACATCCTGACACCTGAAAAACTCACTACTGGAAGCAAAAAATAAACAAATAAATACAAAAATGTTAGAAACAGCAACAATAACAAAGCATCAGAGTGATGCCTCCACACTCCCCCAATCCCCCACGTCTACTGTAATATACAATCCAAACCATTAAAGTGATGACCCCCACCCTCCCCCAATCCCCCACGTCTACTGTAATATACAATCCAAACCATTAAAGTGATGACCCCCACCCTCCCCCAATCCCCCACGTCAGCTGTAATATACAATCCAAACCACTAAAGTGATGACCCCCACCCTCCCCCAATCCCCCACGTCAGCTGTAATATACAATCCAAACCAGTAAAGTGACCCCCACCCCTAGCTCCCTCTTTACACAGAGGTATTCAACATACTGGTGCACGGTACAAGTGGTTCAAAACGCAATTCTGGTACCAACCACCTTGCAGCTGGTAAGCCAACTTAAAGTGCACAATTTACACATTCCCCCTTCCCTACTCCCCTCCCATGCCTTCCAGTGAGTGAAAATAAACAACAGAGTTCATGCAGTCCACAGTGGACTGTACCTCAGTAGATATGTCGGAGATTAGGGTTGCAGTGGACTGTAACTCAGGTAGATTATGTCAGAGATTAGGGTTGCAGTGGACTGTACCTCAGGTAGATATGTCGGAGATTAGGGTTGCAGTGGACTGTACCTCAGGTAGATATGTCAGAGTTTAGGGTTGCAGTGGACTGTACCTCAGGTAGATATGTCAGAGATTAGAGTTGCGTCGAGCGCTTCCTGTACCTGGCCATAAAATTTTCTTCGACTTCTTCGTCGCTTTTAGCCGAATGTGGGCATAACCCTGTAGGATGGTGATGTTGAATGGTTTTGCCCTCAAACGTAAGGTCATGATTCGACTTGAGACCGTCTGCAAGCCATTACACTATTGATTGTGTTCTTGTTGACTAGAAACCCTACCCCGTGTTCATGATAATCTTCCCTGCCACTGTAGTAGAATTTGTGGCCTTCTGGGGTGTTTATCTCTCCGAAATTTTTCCAGCGTACTTCGCACAACCCTAGGATGTTCCAACGATATCTCTTCATTTCATGTTCCAGTTGTTCCAGTCTTCCAGCGCCATTAAGTGTGTTGACATTCCATGTGCCGATTATGATGTTATCCCTGGCACGGATGCTTTTTGGTCCACCAGTAGCATATTTTCCACTTCCGCCCTGATGACCGTCGACGGAAGAGACGGTCCTTGTTGTCCCGGGCGACGACCGAGCCGGTATGGAATCATCTTTGGTTGTCATTCTCATGGGTTGTCTTGGGCAGTGACGCATGGCGGAGCCCATCCCTCTCCATGCCAGACCACAGCCGATATCCTCCTCCACGGTGGCTCCGCCTTGGTCTTGAACATGTAGCCGTTAGGTTCCTCTTGGAACTTTATCCGCCTTGGCCGGTCGCCTACTACTTGAGGTTACGCCCAGTAATGCCATGTTAACATTACCCCCTCACATGGTTTGGCATGCCTGCTGGGGCAAGGTCCCGGGTATGGCGCTTGGAGCCACATGTGAGAGTTTAGGAGATGAGAGGAGATCCAATGAGCCCGTCCATCCCACATGCAATATGCAGGATGCAGCAGCAAGCATCAAAGGGTACGTCCCTCCCAGAGCCCCATTATACCCAAAAAAGATATCATAGTGGTACAAGGTGACTGGAATGCTAAGATCGGAAAAGACTTGTGCAAAGACTGGAAAGACACATGTGGACCCTATTGTAACACTCTAACAAATGAGAGAGGACTGAGACTCCTGGAATTTGCAAAGTCAAACAACCTGAAGATAACGAACACCTTCGGTCCACACAAGATGTCCAGGAGAATAACAATGGCATAGTCCTGGAGGATTGTATCACAATCAAATCGATTACATCATGGTAAAACAACGCTTCCAATCGAGTGTCAACATTGCCAGAACCAGAAGCTTCCCTGGAGCAGACATTGGAAGCGACCACGAAATGGTCCTCATGACATTCGCAACTCCGCCTCAAAAACAACAAAAAGAAAGGAAACATCAGGTTAAAGTTCAATCTGGAGAAGCTAAAAGACCCTAACATAAAGGAAGCATTTCAAGCAAATATTGGAGGAAAATATCGCACCTCTACTTGTCCTGGCAAACGAAGACATCACACATAGAATCCTTCACCGACTCCTTCAACAAAGCTGTCCACAGAAACAGCAGCAGAAGTGCTTGGTAAACATCGGCCGAAGAAGAATCCATGGGTCACCGACGAAATTCTGGAACTTTGTGACAAACGTCGGGAATTGAAAAACAAAAAGAACAACCCAGAAGGAAAAAGAGAGTACAATGATGTTAACAAGAAGGTTAAAACGGAGATGAAGGCAGCAATGGAAACTTGGATTGACACCAATGCCAAGAGATTGATAATAATCTGAAAAACAACAACAGCAAAGCAGCCTACAAAATTTTCAAGGACCTAACGGAAAGAAACAAGCCAAGACAACAACGATCCATGACAAATATGGTAAATGTCTCAACGATGATGAAAAGATACTACAACCGATGGACAGAATACTGTTCTGAGCTTTACTCGCACAACGCTGAGGGAAATTCATCAATCCTTGTCGCGCCGGAACCAACAAATAACAGCAAGGATAATATAACACGTGATGAAATCATTAGAGCCTTATCATCATGAAAGCAGGAAAAATCGCCCGGTGTTTGACAACATACCGGCAGAATTGATCAAGGCAGGAGGTGATCCAATGGTGGACATGTTACTTGCAATATGCAACAGAATCTGGAAACCGGGAAGGCCTACTCCCTGGACGCAGTCACTTATCATCACGCTACCAAAGAAAGGCAACCTACACAATGCCAAAATTATCGCACGATTAGCCTCATCAGCCACCCAAGCAAAGTTATGCTGAAAGTAATCCTGAATAGACTGAACCCACAAGCAGAAAAGATCATCGCTGAAGAACAAGCGGGGTTCAGGCCAGGACGAAGTACCATAGAACAGATATTCAACCTAAGAATACTGTGTGAGAAGTACAACCAACACCAACCAACATCTGTACCACGTATTCATAGACTTCAAGAAGGCCTTCGACCGAGATGTGGCACGAAGCATTATGGGCAACAATGAAACTCTTCAACATCAATGCCAACCTCATCAGAACTATTGAAAGCCTCTACAATAAAGCCACCAGTGCCGTTTTCTTCGGTAACAACATAGGCGAGTGGTTCCGAACTACCGTTGGAGTGCGACAGGGCTGTCTACCTCCCCCACACTTTTCAATGTCTTCCTTGAGAGAATAATGACCGATGCGCTAGAAGACCATGAAGGAACTGTAAACATTGGAGGGAGAACCATCACCAACCTCCGTTTGTGCCGACGACATAGATGGACTAGCTGGAAACGAACAAGACTAGTGCACCTGATCAACAGACTCAACAACACCTCTGCTGATTATGGCATGGAAATAAAGTGCGGAAAAGACAAAGGTCATGACATAACAACCCAGTCGCTTTACCCAAGACATAACCATCAACAACAAAAAGCTTGAGCCAGTCAACACATTTAAGTACTGGGGGCAACAATCTCAGATGAAGGATCAAGACCTGAAATCATCTCAAGAGTCGCTCAGACCACAGCTACGCTATCTAAGCTAACGCCTCTTTGGAGAAATAAAAACATCTCCATCAGCTCAAAGATTAGACTGATGCGATCCTTAGTCATGGCGATATTCTTATATGCTTGTGAGTCATGGACGTTGAAATCAGACCTTGAGAAAAAGATCCAAACAATGGAAATGAGGTGCTTCAGACGACTCTTGGCATCTCATACAGAGATCACATCAGCAATGTGGAAATTAAAAAGCGCATCGAGAATGAAATTGGTCCATATGTCGATCTCCTAACCTCAGTAAAAAGATGCAAACTGAAATGGTATGGACACATCACACGATCAACAGCCTTGCCAAGACAATCATGCAGGGCACAGTACCAGGACAAAGGCGAAGAGGTCGACAAAGGAAAAGATGGGAGGATAACATCACGGAATGGACAGGCCATGCGGCTGAGAAAATACATTGCGGAGGGCAGAGAACAGAGAGGAATGGAGAAGGATGGTTGTCACTGCTTCAGGGGTGCCCCCACGGACCGACGTCTAAGGGACCAAGTCAAGTCAAGTCAAGTCAGGGTTGCAGTGGACTGTACCTCAGGTAGATATGTCGGAGATTAGGGTTGCAGTGGACTGTAACTCAGGTAGATATGTCGGAGATTAGGGTTGCAGTGGCTGTAACCTCAGGTAGATATGTCAGAGATTAGGGTTGCAGTGGACTGTACCTCAGTAGATATGTCAGAGATTAGGGTTGCAGTGGACTGTACCTCAGGTAGATATGTCAGAGATTAGGGTTGCAGTGGACTGTAACTCAGGTAGATATGTCGGAGATTAGGGTGCAGTGGACTGTACCTCAGGTAGATATGTCAGAGATTAGGGTTGCAGTGGACTGTAACTCAGGTAGATATGTCGGAGATTAGGGTATGCAGTGGACTCTCAAGTGGTAACATTAGCATCTACATGGCTGTAGACAATATATGCCATGTGGTAACATTAGCATCTACATGGCTGGAAACAACGTCATGTGGTAACATTAGCATCTGCATGGCTGAGACATGTCAGGTGGTAACATTAGCATCTAAACAGCCATAGACAACATGTCATGCGATAACATTAGCATCTGCATAGCTGAGACATGTCAGGTGGTAACATTAGCATCTAAACGGCCATAGACAACATGTCATGCGTTAACATTAGCATCTAAACGGCCATAGACAACATGTCATGTGGTAACATTAGCATCTAAACGGCCATAGACAACATGTCATGCGATAACATTAGCTTCTGATAGCCATAGACAACAAGTCATGTGGTAACATTAGCATCTGCATGTCCAGAGACAACATGATATGTGATAACATTAACATCTGAATGGCAGTAGACAACATGTGGTAACTTTAACATCTGTGTGGCCATAGACAACATGACATATGGTAACATTAACATCTAAATAGATGTAGACATATGCCATGTTGTAACATTAACATCTGAATATCTGTAGACAACATGACAGTGTTTAACATTAACATCAAGAAGCTGTAGACAATTTGCCATGTGGTAACATTAACATCTGAATATCTGTAGACAACATGACATGTGGTAACATAACATCTGAATGTCTGTAGACAATATGCCATGTGGTAACATTAACATCTGAATGGCTGGAGACATGTCATGTGGTAACATTAACATCTGCACGGCTGGAGACATGTCAAGTGGTAACATTAACATCTGCATGGCTGAAGACATGTCATGTGGTAACATTACATCTGCATGGCTGAAGACATGTCAAGTGGTAACATTAACATCTGCACGGCTGGAGACATGTCAAGTGGTAACATTAACATCTGCATGGCTGGAGATATGTCAAGTGGTAACATTAACATCTGCATGGCTGGAGACATGTCAAGTGGTAACATTAACATCTGCAAGGCTGGAGACATGTCAAGTGGTAACATTAACATCTGCATGGCTGGAGACATGTCATGTGGTAACATTAACATCTGCATGACTGGAGACATGTCATGTGGTAACATTAACATCTGCATGGCTGGGGGAGACATGTCAAGTGGTAACATTAACACCTGCATGGTTGTAGACAAGATGACATTATGATAAGTCCTTTACACTTGACAACACAAGCTGGCAGAGCTGTATTGTAATTCACTCTGTGTGCAAGGTGGTTTGGCTTTGCTAGAAAAATGTCATTCTGTACTGGGACTTTGACAAACAAATGATATTAAGAAGGCTGTCACCACAGAACAGAACCACCGACAAGTGACAGAACAGAACCACCGACAATCAATGATCAATCATTATGCCTGGAATGCACCAACAAATATCTAAAAAAATGACTGGAAAGTGCCCTCGACTGGAGTGGATGAGACAGATCAATGTCAGCTGAATAGCTGTCAATCAGTACATGCTTCAATACTAAAAGAAATTAAACTATTTGCATTTGAATGTTGTGATGGACCGTATTTCATCCGTCCCAAAGTTTGGGGACATGTTTGACCGGAACAGGTAAACCTGTTGGCCTGTTTACCTGACAGCTACTCACCTGCGTTTTGTGTTAGATGAGCGAGGATTTCCATTCAGTCTCCACAGAGCTGCCAGCTGAGCAACTAATTCAGAAGAGCTGAAGGGAGACTGAAGGTAGGTCCTCGCTGGCAGTCCGTATGTGTTCATAATTGAACTGAAGGATTTGTATTAATGAAGTTGTTTTTTTCCTACAGGTGGCTGAGAACTTTCTAGTGCTTAGTAAATGCCTAACAATATTTGATTGTTCCCTTGATACATCTTATGATTTGACAAGACATAGGGTGACAGTAGGAAGTTGTAGTTAGTGAATGTGAGTCGAGAGGAGGATGAGGAGAAGGGAGTGAGTGGAAAGAAGACAGAGAAATGTATACTGATATGTGATCAGAAAAAAAGTAATCCAGTTAAATCACTGCATCATTGAAAAAAAATGTTGTTACCAGCCACCATGGCGAAGTGGTTAGTGTTGCGGACTCCCGGCTGGGAGGTCGTGGGTTCGAATCCCATCAGAGTCATGTAGGTTTTTCTGCCCCGACCGGCTCCTACCCAGAGTTGAGTTTGCTGCGGACTCAGTAGGGAAGACTGGGACCACACAGTTGAGTTTCATCCACTTAATGGATGCGTTTCTGAGAGTGTTGCTCAAATTTCCTGACCAACACTGCAGGTGCCTGTATCTCTTGGGCCTGGTTGACGCCGGGATATATTATGAAAGGAAGCGTAGAGTACAGCCCTGTCATGTAGTCTCAGACCGAAATGGAAATCAGTAGCATCATCTTAATCATCCTCATTCTCATCAATCAGCATAAAAAAAAAAAGTCAAATTCTGTGGCCCTTCATGCCCTGCTCTCATGGTGACCTCAATTTCGATGTCCTCTCTACGTTTGTGGCCTTGGTTTGGTTCCGTCAGGGTCACTGGTATCGGCGAATCCATGGGGACTGTCGTTGGACGGACGTGGTGGCGCCCTCCGGAGGGAGAGCTCACTCACACCGGCTCCGCGACTAAGTAATTATTCTCGTCAGTAGGGGGCTTAGTAGGTGGTGTCCTGCGTATGCTAGATCAGAACAGGCGCCACTGAACACCACCGAAGTGACTCGGCAGCAGTGCAGTGTCTCCTCCGGTGGGTTGCCTCTTGACGACTTGACATTGACTGCTCCCTGTGGACTGCCGGTGCCGGGCTGCGGCGGGCTGACCGGGCTGTGGCTGTGGACGGGATGTCAGAATGAGTGGCGTGGGTGCATTGCCTCTGAGGTGGCTTAGAGGTTGGGACAGCAAAAAAAAGAAAAGAAATGTTGTTCATCTTCTTCCCTAAAGCATCACGTGAGCGTTGGTGAGCTCTGGAAGTGAGCAATGAAAATTATTGTGCATAAATTATTGGAAAATGTATTCTGATTCTTGTTGTGGAAAGATAAAAAGGGACGAATGGAAATCGCTCCTTGAAATTTAATTTGACACGTCTAGCGATGATGCGATATGATAAAAGTATTCTTTTCTTGATAAAATAGGACAAAGGGAATTCGTTCCTCAAGTATGTAATAACTGTATTCTTGGTACTTTGAAAAAGGGTTCCACGTGGAAATCCTTCAATGCAGCCCTGATGTGGCCCTTTGCGGTCGGCTGGGCTATAAGCAACATTATCTTATCTTTCCTTCAATGTAACCAATCATGGTGTTAAAGAAAATTTTCTATTGTAATGCACCCACAGTATTGAAACTTTGTAGATTCTATTATGGGTTTTTTTCCCCCAAGTTCCAGAAACATGTGTTATGGGAAGAGTGACTGTTGATTACAAACAAAAACGATAAACGTGTTGGAAGTAGGCTAGATAATCAAGGTAGCTCTCAGTTCTCCCAGGTGTCGGTGAAGCCCCCATGTCCGACCTGGAACTGACTGCCGTCCGGGTGTGGGGTGCAGCACGTGCCCAGCCACTGTCTCTACCTCTTGGGGGTATGGAGAGGCTGACCGAGTGGTCAGTAGACATCATATGAACACTGCATGCCAACTGGATGTGGGGTGCAGCACAAACCCAGCTGCCATTTCTGCCCCATGGGGGTATGGAGAGGCTGTCCGTGAGGTCAGTAACGAGTTAGCATGTCAAAGGGCTTCAGGTGTTCATCGGGACGATGATTTGTATTTTGTTGTGTGGGAGTCCTTAGAAGGACTCCACGAACTACTTCTGTGAGCGGTTTGTTTCCCGTCGAGTCGACGTGTGTTCTTCTGTTGTGTGGGAGTCCCAGGAAGGATTCCACGAACTGCTCCCGTGGGTGGTTTCTGAACTGTGTGAGGACTGTGTGACTAGGGCCAGATGCGGCCAAGTGCATAGACTGTTTGTGGTGACACTGCTGTGGGTGCCAGCTTGGTTTGATGTGACAATATAGTCTCTAGTGTAGTTGTTGCCCTTTGGTGGTGGCAAGAACTTTATGCTGTACCTGTTCATGCTTGTTATGTAATATGTATTTGTCATGATATGATGGTTCAGGTAGCGAAAGAAACAAAAGTAGAAACCTAACTTGTTGCCTGGCTATCTATCATTCTATGTTCCTGTGGTGTGGTGTGTGTGTAGGGAAAAGTCGTACATGCATCCAAACTTCTTCAGGTGAGAGTCAGACAGCAGAACATGCACCGCACACCATCCGTAACAAATGTCTAAGAAGAAAAGTAAATTGTCACTTGGGCTAAAATAGTGTACAGCCTTTCTAAGAGCAGTAAATGGTAATGTGAGTACAGTAAAAAAAAGAAGGCAAAAACATTCTGCATCTGTCCCTCTCCCTTCTTTCTCCCCCACTTCTGTTCTCTGGCCCTCTCTTGCACACACCATCATTTTTCAAAAGCATTTGCAGCTGACATTGCAATAAATGTCTTTAATTCAAATGAGTAATAAAAAAAGGTAATCCCCCCCCCCCCCCCCCCCCCTCCCATTTGGAAAATTAGTATTTTTTGGTTAGTGTTGTTAGTTAAAGTTAGCCGCATCTGACTTGCTTGCAAGGTGTTCGTCAGAATATGAAACTATGGTGTGCAACCATACTGAAAAAAATAATGAGTTCATCCAATGAGAATGAACTTTCAGTATGCAAATGACCGTTAGCAGTGCCCTTCCTAGTATGATACATCACTTATTTTTCAAGGCAAGCTTCCTCAAAACAAAACAACAAAAAAAAAATGGATTTGCGGGCAGGAGGGAGGGCCTGTGTGTTGAACTTACAACACTAAGCAAAAAATACTAATTTTCCAAATGAGTGGGGGGGGGGGAGATTACCTATTTCTTGCTACGTGTTATTAGTTCAAGATAGTCGACTCCCGAAAAGGAGGTGGGTAATCCCAATAAAACAGCTGCAACACAGTGAAAATATTTGACCATCAACATTATGGTGCAAACAGTCATTATCTGCTGAAAGAGCATGGACCTTCCCTACTCTGAGAGCTGAGGCCAAGGTCAACAGACAAACAAACTTGTAAGTCACACAGCGCAAAGAGGCTTCTTCCAGAGGCTCAAAAGTCAGAACACAAATAACGAATGACAAAATCTATCGACAACTTGGGGAAAAGCAAAGAGGCTTCTTCCAGAGGCTCAAAAGTCAGAACACAAATAACGAATGACAATATCTATCGACAACTTGGGGAAAAGAGTCACTTGCTTCGACCTCTCATTATCAAAAGTTGTCATTAGCGCTGAAATGAGAGAATCCTTACCAGGATCAGCTCATCCCAATAGCTTATACACAAAGGATGTAGCTGACCTATAGCCCTTGATAGTGATTGTCTGCAACTTCTTATCCACAAATGTTCAAGAGAAGACAAGTGGAGGGGGTCTAACCCCTTAGACAAACACCACCTCTCAAAAACAATAAGCTTAGTCTTATAAAGACCTACTGTAGATGAGTGACGAGAGGAGAGAGCCTGTCCAACACAGTTCTCGAGTATCCTCTTGCCAGGAGAGACCTCCTTGCAGCTGAAAGGCATGCACAGCTTTACATTTCCGTCCTTATTGAGACACTTAGTGAAAGGGCAAACAAACAAGGCTTTACACATTTGTAATCCAATATTTTTGTTGCTGTAGTCTGAGCAGAGGCATGTATCAAACTTGTGTACTACTTAACTATGGAAAATTAACTTCCCAGAAAGTGATGATGTCATTTTGCACAATATTGTGTTTGTTGTCATTGTTCTAATATTGCCTGACCACTTGCGTACAAGCTTTCATGCGGCATCTATGTTATCTACAAGAAAATAAACCCAGTGGAGTTTGGTATTAAAAGAATTGTTGGGAATTCGCCAATTCAGTCATCTCAATAGTGCAGATATATTACATTTTTCATGACAATAACTAATTATCAAACCTACAGCCCCATTTGTAATGGCCGCTCAACCTTGCCGAACGCATTGCTGCCAGACCAGCTATGCACAGATGACATTCAGTTGGCCGAATACAGTGCGGTTAGCTGGCTGGTGGGGAGCGGCCTGCAGAAAACATTCCTTTCCCTAACCTGCATTCACAGCTTGGTCTCTGCAGCTGTAAACTCCCCTGCGACTCAAAACTAAGTAACTTGCTCTGAACAGCCGTGCATGAAGGTGGAGTCCAGCGAGATCCTGATGAAGAAGGTCCGATCCTAGCTGTGCTAGCAGGTCCGTACGATGAGCAGACTCTTGTTGGTTTTCAGCAGAGAAGAGTTCTAAAGTGGAAGTTGATCATCTATTCAGAACATTCTAAAACGTTGAGGAAAGACGTTTTTATCAACTTTGATTGAGACGGATCGGACGAAAGTGCTTTTATGTAACACGCTGCTCGGAGTTGCAATGCTTACAGGAGAAAATCATTGCGTTGAGATAAATTTTGGTACGTTTTGGTGACGCACTGGACTGAATTCCAGTGCGTCAGACAGGATTTTATGCATCAGAGACACACATTTATGCGTAAGAATTACCACTGAGATGTTATGTGTTACGTGTTGACAGACTTCACTATCTCTATTTCTAGTGTTATGTACACCAGGTGTACTGTTGTTTTCAGTTGCCTGTTGTGGCGTTCCCATAATGTGTCAAGAGACCTCACCATCTCTATTTCATACACCTATCTATGACATGTTATCTACACAGGTGTATGATATATTACCTACACAGACAGGTGTATGATATATTACCTACACAGACAGGTGTATGATATATTACCTACACAGACAGGTGTATGATATATTACCTACACAGACAGGTGTATGAATATTACCTACACAGACAGGTGTATAATGTTTGCAGTTACCTGGAGCGGCCTTCCTGTTGGGTGTCGGTGACCAGGGACAGCCAGGCGTGGACAGCGGGAAACACTTCAGAGTCCACGTCAGCATCACACATTGCTCGCATCACGTCAAGGTCAGTTTTGGAGGCAGTGTTTCTGTCCACACCATTCCAAGCAGATCAATTTGATCAATTTGGCATGTGTTCACATGCATTTCCTTTCATCCTCACCACTTGGATCCTGCACTTTGCTAAAAAAAAAACTGGAGTATTTTACTGAAAACTGGAGTGTTTCAGGAACTTACCTGCTCTTATTATTCCTTTATGGAAGGCTGTTTTTTTTTCTCCTAGGAAAAAGAAACTGGTTTTGTTTGTTTCTCCATGGAAAAGTTTCTTTTTTGTTTGTTTCTTCATGGAGACGGGTTTCTTTCTTTTTTTAGCTTTTTTTTTTTTTTTTTTTTTTGCATTCTTCATAGAATAGTTTCTCTCCTTTCTTTTTTTTTTCTTCATGAAAGAGTTTTTTTTTCTTTCAAGAAAAACTTGCTTTCTCTTTAAGTTTCAAAGTAGGGTGACTGAAGGTTGACACTGAAACATTAAAGCAAAAATAGAATTACTGAGCTGCCAGACAAAGCAAAAATAGAATTACTGAGCTGCCAGACAAAGCAAAAATAGAATTACTGAGCTGCCAGACAAAGCAAAAATAGAATTACTGAGCTGCCAGACAAAGCAAAAATAGAATTACTGAGCTGCCAGACAAAGCAAAAATAGAATTACTGAGCTGCCAGACAAAGCAAAAATAGAATTACTGAGCTGCCAGACAAAGCAAAAATAGAATTACTGAGCTGCCAGACAAAGCAAAAATAGAATTACTGAGCTGCCAGACAAAGCAAAAATAGAATTACTGAGCTGCCAGACAAAGCAAAAATAGAATTACTGAGCTGCCAGACAAAGCAAAAATAGAATTACTGAGCTGCCAAACAAAGCAAAAATAGAATTACTGAGCTGCCAGACAAAGCAAAAATAGAATTACTGAGCTGCCAGACAAAGCAAAAATAGAATTACTGAGCTGCCAAACAAAGCAAAAATAGAATTACTGAGCTGCCAGACAAAGCAAAAATAGAATTACTGAGCTGCCAGACAAAGCAAAAATAGAATTACTGAGCTGCCAAACAAAGCAAAAATAGAATTACTGAGCTGCCAGACAAAGCAAAAATAGAATTACTGAGCTGCCAGACAAAGCAAAAATAGAATTACTGAGCTGCCAGACGAAGCAAAAACAGAATTACTGAGCTGCCACACAAAGCAAAAATAGAATTACTGAGCTGCCAAACGAAGCAAAAATAGAATTACTGAGCTGCCAGACAAAGCAAAAATAGAATTACTGAGCTGCCAGACAAAGCAAAAATAGAATTACTGAGCTGCCAAACAAAGCAAAAATAGAATTACTGAGCTGCCAGACAAAGCAAAAATAGAATTACTGAGCTGCCAGACAAAGCAAAAATAGAATTACTGAGCTGCCAGACAAAGCAAAAATTGAATTACTGAGCTGCCAAACGAAGCAAAAATAGAACTACTGAGCTGCCAGACAAAGCAAAAATAGAATTACTGAGCTGCCAGACAAAGCAAAAATAGAATTACTGAGCTGCCAAACGAAGCAAAAATAGAACTACTGAGCTGCCAAACAAAGCAAAAATAGAATGACTGAGCTGCCAAACAAAGGAATTATAAACCAGTGATAAAAGCCACATTGCGTTTTGACTTGTTGGGTCTTCTTTAGGCAAGACAACAAAAAAAAATAAAATTCAACAATGGAAACATTCAACAAAGGATGAACAACAGTCACTAACTGTAGCAGGGATGAAAAATGAAAACTACAGAACAGAACTGTACAGAAGAGAAGGGTGTGGACGGGAGAAGATATAGATTTAAAAGGGTAATGTCACATCATCCATGAACTGTACATACATAATGGAACATGGTGTGATGTCACATCATCCATGAACTGTACATACATAATGGAGCATGGTGTGACGTCACATCATCCATGAACTATACATATATAACGGAACATGGTGTGATGTCACATCATCCATGAACTGTACACATAATGGAACATGGTGTGACGTCACATCATCCATGAACTGTATACATAATGACACATGGTGTGATGTCACATCATCCATGAACTGTACATACATAATGAACCATGGTGTGACGTCACATCATCCATGAACTATACACATAATGGAACATGGTGTGACGTCACATCATCCATGAACTGTATACATAATGGAACATGGTGTGATGTCACATCATCCATAAACTGTACATACATAATGGAACATGGTGTGATGTCACATCATCCATGAACTGTACACATAATGGAACATGGTGTGACGTCACATCATCCATGAACTGTATACATAATGGAACATGGTGTGATGTCACATCATCCATGAACTGTACATACATAATGAACCATGGTGTGACGTCACATCATCCATGAACTATACACATAATGGAACATGGTGTGACGTCACATCATCCATGAACTGTACATACATAATGGAACATGGTGTGACATCACATCATCCATGAACTGTACATACATAATGGAACATGGTGTGACGTCACATCATCCATGAACTGTATACATAATGGAACATGGTGTGATGTAACATCATCCATAAACTGTACATACATAATGGAACATGGTGTGATGTCACATCATCCATGAACTGTACATACATAATGGAACATGGTGTGATGTCATATCATCCATGAACTGTACATACATAATGGAACATGGTGTGATGTCACACCATCCATGAACTGTACATACATAATGTAGCATGGTGTGACGTAATGGTGTGATGTCACATCATCCATGAACTGTATACATAATGAACCATGGTGTGACGTCACATCATCCATGAACTGTATACATAATGGACCATGGTGTGATGTCACATCATCCATGAACTGTACATATATAATGGAACATGGAGTGATGTCACATCATCCATGAACTGTACATACATAATGGACCATGGTGTGATGTCACATCATCCATGAACTATACATGCATAATGGACCATGGTGTGACGTCACATCATCCATGAACTATACATGCATAATGGAACATGGTGTGACGTCACATCATCCATGAACTGTACATACATAATGGAACATGGTGTGACGTCACATCATCCATGAACTGTACATACATAATGGTACATGGTGTGACGTCACATCATCCATGAACTGTACATACATAGTGGAACATGGTGTGATGTCACATCATCCATGAACTATACATGCATAATGGAACATGGTGTGACGTCACATCATCCATGAACTGTACATACATAATGGAACATGGTGTGACGTCACATCATCCATGAACTGTATACATAATGGAACATGGTGTGATGTCACATCGTCCATGAACTGTACATACATAATGGACCATGGTGTGATGTCACATCATCCATGAACTGTACATACATAGTGGAACATGGTGTGACGTCACATCATCCATGAACTATCAGAGCTTAATCTAGGATTTTTGAAAAAGGGGGGCAGTCCCCCCCCTCATATAAAAAAAAGCCCCCCCCCCCCCCCCCCCCCCCCCCCCCCCCCGGGCCATTTCTTCAGCCAATCATCTTGAAACCGATGTTCCCTTCTACTGGCACTCTTTTCGAGCTGCTTCTCCGAACTTTTGGATGTAGTCGCAGTTTCTTCATGATCTTCTCCACCCTCGCATAGCACAGAATCTTAATTTTTCACTTTTCCTCTACATAATATACAGTAGCATAATGGGCGATTTTGACAAATATGACTATTTAAATAACGCCCAGCATGGTTTTAGACAGTGAAGGAGTTGTGAGACTCAACTTACAACAACTCTCAATGATTTTAATAACTGTCTTAACAACAGACAGCAAATAGATGCAATTTTATTAGACTTTTCTAAAGCCTTTGATAAGGTTGACCATGAGGGCCTGCTGCTTAAATAAGAACACATCGGCATTGGCGGTTCTTTGCTAAAATGGGCTAGATCATTCCTCGTTGGAGAACGCAGAAAGTTGTTGTGGAAGGGTCGTCATCCCATTGTAAACCAGTCTTGTCAGGTGTACCACAGGGAACTGTTCTGGGGCCCTTGTTTTTCTTAATTTATATAAATGACATAAGTAGAAATCTCTTTCCTGGAACTATTGCAGATGACAGCTTAGTATACAGAACAATCAGAAGCAAGAATGATACACACATTCTACAAGAAGATCTAAAGAGTTTACAAGAGTGGGAAAGAACTTGGAAAATGGAATTTCATCCCAGAAGTGCCAAGTGTTGTGTATATGTAATAAACGTTCACCAACTAGATCAGAATATTCTATTCATAATACTATTCTTAAAGAAACCAATGCTGCAAAATATTTAGGCGTGATTATAGATAGTCGTCTCAAATGGAAAGAACATTATAATTTAGTATGTAAGAAAGCAAATAACATCTTAGCTTTCTTATACAGGAATATCAACGACTGCCCCCAAAAGGTTAAAGACGACTGCTACAAAACACTGGTTAGACCAGTACTGGAATATGGTTGCTCAGTCTGGGATCCTTACCATCTAAAGCACATTGATAACCTCAAAAAGATTCAGAAGAGAGAAGCACGGTTTGTTGTTCAGGGAACCACATCAGAGAAAAGGGGAAGACTAGGAAGAACATGAGGAAATTAGAATGGAAACCCTTGGAAGAGAGAAGAGCTTATATCAAACTTAATATCTTCTTCAAAGGCAGAGCTAAACTAATTGATATTCCAATGGAACAACTAGTATTGAATAAAAGTAGCACAAGGAGTGGCGGTCAATGTTATACCATACCTGCATCAAATATTGACAGCCACTTACATTCATTTTATCCCAGTTCTGTACGGCTGTGGAACTCACTGCCGGGTGCCATCAAGATTGCCACAGGTGCAGTCTCATTTAAACAGCAAATTGATACGACAGTTTTGAGATCTGCATATTGACGATTTTCTATTTTAACGTCCCAGATATTTTATGGTTACCTGGGCCTGAATCTGGCCATTGCTTTTAACTTCTTGAATATCGAGTGCGACCCCTTGTTGCCAAATTTGCTCCAGGGGCTAACAGACTGAGCTGCACTATTTTTATGCCATCAATGCCAGCCCCCCAAATCAGAATATAATCACCCCTGTTTTCCCATCTGCATGCCTATCAGGCCATCCAATTTTTCTCTAACTAGTGTTGGCGGAATGTTACATTTATTCATTTCCTTTCCAGTTCATAGCATGGTAACAGGTAAGGCACAGAATGATATGCTGAGCCGTTATAAGTGGATTTCAATTTGCCTGGGAGTACAGTATCATTTCTGTACAGTGCCCATGCATCTCACTCACACGCAGCACTGACAAAGGGGTGAGTTACCCTTGAAGTGGCACACAGAGACCAAGAGAAAGAATTGAATTGTCATAAAACGTCCATGGCTCCACTTTCACTTGCGGTCTTACACCATCTCCTGCATTTAACCTTTCTACTTCTAGGAGACACTCTCCTTGTAGTCTAGATTTTATATATTTTAACCCTTTTTTTGTAAAAGTATTTACAATAATGTTTCAATAAATTCTTCCGAAATTTCGTTCACCAAATTCTCCTCTCTCACATCAACATTTCATCAAAAGATTATTTAGCACACACTAATAAATTTGCCCCACAGGCTTTTGAACAACCTTGGACAACAAGACCTTCAAATGGCTTTATCATCTAAGGCCACACAAAATATCAAGCTGGCCACCAGACCACGCTATTTCCAACTAACCAACATTGCCCTTCAAGGCCACAAGTAAGTAGTTGTAGTCCTCCACTCTAAAATCATCCCAACCTAACTGAGACCTCAGTCAGTCATTATTTATTTCATTCATTTTCTTCCAGTTTTAGACGTCCACTATCTGACACTAATTTATTCTTTTTATTTTTGTCACATAGGGAACTTAGGGGAATGACTATTTTGAAGGAGAAAAACCCCTGCAACAGAAAAACTGAGACTTCCGTTAATAATCATTTTCGACTTTCAGATAATATTTCTTTCTACTGACGTTTTTGGTGCTTCCATAATCATCCGGAAACCTGTGTATTTTTTTATGCTTACCTTTTCCTCTCTATGTTTAGGCCTACACTGGCAATTCACTACCTTAATTTACAATTAAACTTTTTTTTCTACAGAAGTGAGGATAACTCCCACATAGCACCTCTGAAACACAGCCCCTGTAAAATAGCACAGTTGTGGCCAGTCTCTCTCTCTCAAACACCTCTGCTGACACTGACTACTATCTTAGCCAGGTTGTCCAGCAACAGCCAGTGATCAATCTTATCCTATCACGGGCAACAGTATCATCCTATTACAAGCAGAAATCATGCTTGTCTTGCAGTCAAGCCAAAATCATACTTTTCTTGCAGTGAAGCCAAAATCATGCTTTGCCTGCAGTCAAGCCAAAATCATGCTTTGCCTGCAGTCAAGCCAAAATGCTTTACTTGCACTGCACTACCATCCAGATACTGCTAAAACCTGCCAGGCAAGCTAACTTGTTATTTGAATCACTGACCCTCTCACTCAAGGGAGTGTGAGTGGAAGCATAAACACTTTTCACATAGTTTTACCTTAGTGCACATTTTGAACTTTTGAACATAAGGGACACTTAAAGGGTTAACTCTAGGTTTACTGACCATCCCCTTAAGCTCAAGTCTGAAGCAGCTTTTAATGACGAATAAAAAAACGGAAAACATTTTTCAAAGATGTGCACTAGTTAATATGGTGCACATGACATTCATAATGATCTTTGCCCTGTATCCTTGAAAGCTAACTCTATACTATACCCAAACAAATCCTGTCCTTGTTTTAATAGATATTTGTATAAAACATTTGTCAGTTCTCAATTAAACATCGATGGGGACAAACATTAAGGCAGCATGGATGTAGTGCACAATAGAAATAAAACAATGTAAATCTATGTTATTAATAGAAATAAAACAATGTAAATCTATGTTATTATGGTGTAAGCTGATGGAAGTACTAAAATAGGTAAAATGATGAAAATCACAGCATGATTTCTCTGATCAGTTGCAACGCTGAGCAACTGAGTCCTGAATTGTGAAGGCCTCTCAACACACTCATCTTCATCTTCTATTTTTCTCCCCTCCTCAACCCTCTCCCTTCCCTTCCTCCTGCAGGGGTGGCACTGGGAAAGAGTTCCTGAACCCGAAAGAAACAGAATTGTGATCAGCCCACCAAGTCTGAAATTGAACTGTGGCCTGCCTAGCAATCATAAGAGAAGCAGAAATGCGATCAGCCCACCAAGTCTGAAATTAAACTGTGGCCTACCTAGCAATCATAAAAGAAACAAAACTGTGATCAGCCCACCAACTCTGAAGTTGAACTGTGGCCATCCGAGCAGTCATGAAAATAATAAGGACATAAGACACAATCCTGAAATCATTTTCTGGCAAAATATATAATTACAAACACACACAGAGACTTATTGTTGGTAGATGCATTCACTATTAATCAAAAAAAAAGAAAGAAAAAAAGAAAGAAACACAACAAAAAAAACCTTATGAACATTTCATTTTGCTAACCTATTTTTAATATTCAGTGATATATAAAACATGAAAAAGTGACCGCTACAATAAAATGATGGGAAATGAGATGTAGGAACAGAGTAAGGCCAACACAGTTGAGCCAGTAGGGAACACACACAGTCCACTATGTCATGGACAGTCCAGCCAACCACAGGGGTCCTATTGAGGCTGAGAACCTGTTAGCTTCACAACAAGGACAAGGACTGAGTGAGGAAGAGCAAGACCTACCCATGGATGTAGCATGGGGTGGGCGGACACTGGCTTGGTTTCTGTCGAACGATTCTGGCCAGGAGGCAGTGGCAGTGCTGGGTCACTTCTTTGGCTCCGGCCTCCATGATGCCCACCCACACACGCTGGGCATGCCAGAGACCCCGCAACCGGCGGAACACTGCGCCATTTCTGGCCACCAGTTTTACAGCCATCAGAACTTGTTTGGTGCCGAGTTCAGGCAGGTCCTGGGAGGAGTCGTCCCTGTCTGTGTCTGAGGAGTGCAGCAGCACGTCTGCCAGGAAGGTCAGGGGTCCTGTCCTGCACCGGATGAGGATGTCCAGGGCACAGCAGCTACCCCTCCCACTACTCACTGCATGGGCCTGGTTCTCTCCAAGGCAGAGACCCACGTCAGGTCCCTGGCCTGCTGTCCTGGAGGTCACCACCTGTCCCTCAGGACTGAAGACCAGCTTGCTCTGCAGGACGTCAGACAGCTCTGTCATCACGGTGTTGAACGACTTGTCCATCAGTTGACCGGAGGTCTTACATGCAGCTGGGTTCTTCTCACCTGAATTTCTTGTTGGTTGTGGTACACCTGGTTTCTCTTCCCTACAGGGGCTGGACATGTGGAAAGAGGGAGTGGTATTACTGGGCAGGGAGTCTTCTGAAGGGTTCCTCTCTTCCTCACCACTGCCGCTACCATCCCTGTAGCACCACAAATCCAGCTTCTCTTGGCTTGGCTTCTGCGGTGTGGAGACATTCAACATAAACTCATTGGGAGCCCTGCTTTCCTCTTTTGCTATAGCTCCATGGCTGTCATTGGTGTTCAAAGATTTCTTCAGCTGAAGTCGCTGACCAAACAGATAGCTCTGTGTGTCAAAGAAATAGTCCAAACTGTCTTCAAACACATCCTCTTGTAGCTCCTCAGCCAGCTCCATCCCATGAGAAAGCTGACTGCTGGGGATGTTGGTGTGCCCCTGCCCCTCCTCCTCTGACCCTTCATCGCAGCTGTAGAAACAGTCGTCCTGAGAATCCTCGGCAGAGGCCTCAGTGCTGGAGTCCCAGTCCCCAGAAGAATCCCTTCTCTCACTTCTCTCCATGGCGGCCACCACGGCCAGCTGCACCTGCTGCCTGACAAGGTGCTGTTCCAGTTGACCCAGGCCCTCCTTGGTCGAGAAGTCAGCAAAGGCATCCAGGAACTGCCAGTATTCTGTCCATGGCACATGCAGTTCTTTGGCCAGCTTCCTGTCCAACATCAACACTGACAACTTTCAATCTGTGCTGTACACAGCACATGTCATGTCATGATAATACTGATAGATGTCAACATGTACACAGCACATGTCAAGTCATGATAATGCTGATAGCTGTCAACCTGTACACAGCACATGTCAAGTCATGATAATACTGATAGCTGTCAACCTGTACACAGCACATGTCAAGTCATGATAATACTGATAGCTGTCACCTTGGTCTGTACACAGCACATGTCAAGTCATGATAATACTGATAGATGTCAACATGTACACAGCACATGTCAAGTCGTGATAATACTGATAGATGTCAACATGTACACAGCACATGTCAAGTCATGATAATACTGATAGCTGTCAACATGTACACAGCACATGTCAAGTCATGATAATACTGATAGCTGTCAACCTGGTCTGTACACAGCATATGTCAAGTCATGATAATACTGATAGCTGTCAACCTTCTGTACACAGCTTAACGTGGTGACAGCCCTGATGTGGCCCTCTGCGGTCGGCTGGGCTATAAGCAACATTATCTTATCTTATCTGTACACAGCACATGTCAAGTCATGATAATACTGACAGCTGTCAACCTTCTGTACACAGCACATGTCAAGTCATGATAATACTGATAGCTGTCAACCTGGTCTGTACACAGCACATGTCAAGTCATGATAATACTGATAGCTGTCAACCTGTACACAGCACATGTCAGGTCATGATAATACTGACAGCTGTCAACCACTACCTGGCTCTTCCTTTCCACTATCTGGCTCTTCCCTTCTACTATCTGGCTCTTCCCTTCCACTATTTGGCTCTTCCCTTCTACTATCTGGCTCTTCCCTTCCACTATCTGGCTCTTCCCTTCTACTATCTGGCTCTTCCCTTCCACTATCTGACTCTTCCCTTCCACTATCTGGCTCTTCCCTTCTACTATCTGACTCTTCCCTTCCACTATCTGGCTCTTCCCTTCTACTATCTGACTCTTCCTTTCCACTATCTGGCTCTTGCCTTCTACTATCTGGCTCTTCCCTTCTACTATCTGACTCTTCCATTCCACTATCTGGCTCTTCCCTTCCACTATCTGGCTCTTCCCTTCCACTATCTGGCTCTTCTTTCCACTATCTGGCAGTTCCTCCTTCTTCTTCTGCTTACACAGGCCGATACTCCTGCAGATACTCCCTGTATACACATCTGCCCAACAAGGGGAATGGAGTTTTGTGTGTATGACCGTTCTTTATCCTGCCATTAAGGCACCCATACTCCATCTTCGGGGAAGGTGCATGCTATGTGTAACGTGTCATCCATACCAACGGCCAAACTGGCCTTCTCTTCCAAAAGTTGGTGATGGGATTTTACGTGTGTGCAAGATGTTATGTGTGGGTTCACACATGGATGTATGGGAAATGGGAGTCAGAACCAATGTTTAACTCGAGGGGAAAATCCCCTGTCGAAACAACCTGGTGGAGATCGAACCCGCAACCTTAGATTACGAGTCCAGCACTCTACCACAGAGTCATTCCGGCCACCCAAGGTAGTTCTTTGCACATCTGGTTCTTCCCATTCACTAATCGGCTCTTCCCTTCCATTATCTAGCTTTTCATTGTACTCCGATTCCACATTAAAATATTCAAAAATTGATTCCTAAATGAGCCTAGTCACTTGCCTTCAATTCGTTCATAACCTTTCTCTGATCAGCTCTGCGAGCGATGGTAAATTCCTGCGCCTCCTCCGGTTACGTGGCAACGTGGTTCATCCACTGTTTCTGAAAGTTCTGAGCCTGAAACCAAAACAGATGGACAGGAAATTAACATAGTCATGTCTGACTATCTGGAACAACCTTATACACAACTGATATCCGTTTGTGTGTGTCTGTGTGCTGCGTGCAGCTTACGTGTGTGTGTGTTGTGTGTCTGTGTGTGTGTGTGTGTGTGTGTGGTGTGTGCGCGCGCGAGACATGGACCTGACCCTGACACTAGAGATAAAAATCCTAGACATGGGAGGTGTCCCTGACACAAAGGGAGGTGTCCTGACACAAAGGGAGTGTCCCTGACACAATGGGAGGTGACCCTGACACAATGGATAAAATCCTAGACATGGGAGTGACCCTGACACAATGGATAAAATCCTAGACATGAAGGTGACCCTGACACAATGGATAAAATCCTAGACATGGGAGGTGACCCTGACACAATGGATAAAATCCTAGACATGGGAGGTGACCCTGACACAATGGATAAAATCCTAGACATGAGGTGACCCTGACACAATGGATAAAATCCTAGACATGGGAGGTGTCCCTGACACAATGGATAAAATCCCAGACATGAGGTGACCCTGACACAATGGATAAAATCCTCAGACATGGAGGTGACCCTGACACAATGGATAAAATCCTACACATGGGGGTGTCCCTGACACAATGGTGATAAAATCCCAGACATGAGGTGACCCTGACACAATGGATAAAATCCCAGACATGAGGTGACCCTGACACAATGGATAAAATCCCAGACATGGGAGGTGACCCTGACACAATGGATAAAATCCCAGACATGAGGTGACCCTGACACAATGGATAAAATCCCAGACATGGGAAGTGACCCTGACACAATGGATAAAATCCTAGACATGGGAGGTGACCCTGACACAATGTGATAAAATCCCAGACATGGGAGGTGTCCCTGACACAATGGATAAAATCTAATCCCAGACATGAGGTGACCCTGACACAATGGATAAAATCCAGACATGGGAGGTGTCCCTGACACAATGGATAAATCCCAGACATGGGAGGTGACCCTGACACAATGGTGGATAAAAATCCCAGACATGGGAGGTGACCCTGACACAATGGATAAAATCCTAGACATGGGAGGTGACCCTGACACAATGGATAAAATCCCAGACATGGGAGGTGTCCCTGACACAATGGATAAAATCCCAGACATGGGAGGTGACCTGACACAATGGATAAAATCCTAGACATGGGAGGTGACCCTGACACAATGGATAAAATCCAGACATGGGAGGTGTTCCTGACACAATGGATAAAATCCTAGACATGGGAGGTGACCCTGACACAATGGATAAAATCCTAGACATGGGAGGTGACCCTGACACAATGGATAAAATCCTAGACATGGGAGGTGACCCTGACACAATGGATAAAATCCTAGACATAGAGGTGACCTTGACACCATGGGACGTGACCCTGACACAATGGATAAAATCTTAGACATGGGAGGTGTCCCTGACACAATGGGAGATCACCCTGATACAATGGAGAAAATCCTAGACGTGGGAGGTGTCCCTGACACAATGGTGGATAAAATCTCAGACAAGCGAGGTGTCCCTGACACAATGGTGGATAAAACCCTAGACATGAGAGGTGACCCTGACACAATGGATAAAATCCTAGACATTGGAGGTGTCCCTGACACATTGGTGGATAAAAATCCTAGAAAAGGGAGGTGTCCCTGACACAATGGTGGATAAAATCCTAGAAAAGGGAGGTGTCCCTGACACAATGGTGGATAAAATCCTAGAAAAGGGAGGTGTCCTGACACAATGGATAAATCCTAGATATGGGGAGTTGATCCTGACACAATGGATAAAATCTAGACATGGGAGGTATCCCTGACACAATGGATAAAATCATAGACATGGGAGGTATCCCTGACACATGTTAGTTGTTTCCGTAACTGTAGCATTGCTATTTCAACTAAAATATATTTAAGTGTATGCTCATTGCAAAGTTCACGTTTACCCTTTCCGTTGATATATAACAATTGCTTGTTACCTTTATATCAGGGGGTGTTAAATAAAATCAAAAAGTGCAAAATCGCGGGTCTGCAATGGTTCTAAGCACGTGTGGTGCACGCGTCTGCAGGAAGTGACGTTGCTCTGCCGCGCCCATCGTGAAAGTACACACGAGACCGGATATAAGAAAGTCGTCGGGACCCACATTTTGTCTTTCATACATCCGGTCTTTACTAAATCCGGTTAACCGGATGTATGAAAATATTGAGGATCGACTTTCATACATCCGGCCCACGCGTCTTTTACTTGATAAAAGTAGTTTTTTTTCATATCATTTTTGTATTTATTTGTTTTTTTTTAATGTTTTAAATGTTTTGATACATATCCTAGTTAGAAGAAAAGGTTTGTGAATAACAAGTGGAAAAGTACATGTACTTTCATACACACAATCAGGACAACTGGTAGAAAGAGCAACTGTTTGTGTAAGGAACTGTTCTGCTTTGCATGTGCCGTGCACTCTCCGCCCCTCCCCCCCCCCCCTCCCTCTCTCTGTGTATGCGTGTGTGTGTGTGCGTACGTGCGTGCGCTCGCGCGCACGTGTGTGTATGTGTTTGTGTGTGGCACAACTGTATTGTGTGTGTTCCCTCACAACCCTTTTGCGCTTTTGACGATGTTTTTGGTCGTGGAAGCTTTGTAAGGACCGTTGGCGCAGCAAATAAAATTAATTTTCTGAGTTCTCTCTCTCGCTCTCTCTCTCTCTCTCTCTTTCTCTCTCTCCAAAACGCACACATTTATAACACACACACACGCGCACACTGAATACAAAAAAGTGAGTTAAACTTAAAACCAGTTTAATGGATAAAAACAACAACATAAAAAAAAACAACTGAGTCACACCCACGACCAAAGCCTCTGGTTCTAATTGTACAAAAAATGCCTTCCTGGGCTATTATGGCTCTTCAGTCATGACAAATTTATAACAGGTTAAAATGACTGAATAGACAAACAAAACAAATTATTAATGGAGTTAAACATAAAATCAGTTTAATGGATAAAATCAACAACAACAACAACAACAAGAACATAAAATACAACAACATAAAATACAACAACATAAAATACAACAACATAAAAAGATAACAACTGATTCACATCCATGACCAATGTCTCTGGTTATAAATGTAACAAAAATGCCTTCTGGGCTGTTATGGGTCTTCGTGACGAATTTATAACAGGTTAAAAAAATGATTGAATGGAGAACAACTCATTGACAGCTATAGAATCTGGATAAAAATCAGTTGGTGGGGAAGTTTTCAGGGCATCCTCATTTAGATTACCTTTGTGGACACCACCCGCTCAAAATGGCCACAAACATTTCGGAGGTAAATGTTCTCCTCGGACCTGTCTACCCCATTTATCGGGAAAAGGGGTGGGTGTGGCAGCCATCTCCGCGAGCATTCGGAAGTGGCTGTGTACACCACAATGGTGGTTTGAAGGAGGGTGGCAGCCGCGAATATCTTACATCCGACCCCATGAACGGGGTCGGAGGGTGTTGTGAGCGAGATATCACCTACATCTCCATCCACGTATGCAGAGAAAGCCTGGTGATTCCTGCACATGATGTCCATTATTTTTTCTCGGACAACCATGTGCTGGGCCTGGCTACCACATAAATCAAGGCTTATGGCACGATACAGGCAGTTTCCATCCCTACAATGTGGTTTAACTCCGAAGGGACCCCAAGATCTTGGGTTGGACACCGTTCGGGCAAAAACAAAGGGCCCGAAAGGCCCAATCTTGCACACTGGCGAACCCTCCATTCCACATTAGTGGGATGGAAGGCTAGAGGCTGCCCCTCGTGTGCACACAAAATTTTACTTCTCCTTCTTCCCCGTCTTCCCATTTTCTTTTCTCTCCGCTACAACTGCCCCTGTCTCCTCCCTCTCTTACCCCCTTCCTCTCCTCTCTTCCCAAGTCCTCTCTCTCCCTTCGCTTTCCCATGTCCTTCCAAACTCCTCTCTCTCCTTTCTCCTCCCCCCTATGTCTCCCGTCTCATCCCAAGTCCCTCTTTCTCCACTCTCCTTTCCCCTCTCTATTGTCCCTCTCCTCCCACGCAACTCCCTTCTCCCTCTCCTCCTATGCCACTGTCTCTTTCAAAAAAGTCTGACACCCGTGTTTGCTTTCCAAAGTCATCCCAAGTCCCTCTTTCTCCTGTCTGTTTCCCACTCTGTCTCGTCTCCTCTCTTTCCACGCCACTTCCCCCTCCCCTTCCACTCACGCCACTTCCTCCTCCCTCTCCTCCCAGGCCACTTCCTCCTCCCTCTCCTCCCACACCACTTCCTCCTCCCTCTCCTCCCAGGCCACTTCCTCCTCCCCTTCCACTCACGCCACTTCCTCCTCCTCTCCTCCCAGGTCACTTCCTCCTCCCCTTCCTCCCAGGCCACTTCCTCCTCCCTCTCTCCCAGGTCACTTCCTCCTCCCCTTCCTCCCACACCACTTCCTCCTCCCTCTCCTCCCAGGTCACTTCCTCCTCCCCTTCCTCCCACACCACTTCCTCCTCCCTCTTCTCCCAGGCCACTTCCTCCTCCCTCTCCTCAATGCCTCTGTCTCTTTCAAAAAAGTCTGAAACACGTGTCTGTTTTTTTGAATCCTCAATGTGGCGTAAGAGAATCTCCTTGAACCATTGAAGCACTTGATCAGTTCCGTCTTTCCTGTCAGCATACAAAAGTTGCTAATGACCGTTGCGGACGCCATAGCCTCTCTTGATGACACCTGGGGCATTTCTTCGTCTTCTTCCTCTGAAGATGCATCGGAATCTGGGATTCTGGAAGTGCACGGTTCTGCTGCTACATCCGGTGCGGCTGTTGGATCCTCGGTGAGCACTTCCTCATCAACAGTGAAGTAATCAGATGGGGGGGACGTTCCACTCCTGAAACAGGTGAGAAAGGAGCGGCTCCACTTCCTGCTGGTCTTTCTCAAGGCAGGGTTCTGAATCTGATGTTGTCTGGTCATCTGAGGAATGACGGAAGCCAGCGTTGCGAAAGCAGTGGGCAATGGTGTCTGTAGTGACCTTTTCCCACGACTGCGTCGTCATGTGTATGGCATCAAGAAGAGTTGGCTGGTAGGTACCTCCTCCGCCCTCAATGCAGGCGAGAAGGTTCAAACACATGGACCTCCTGTACTTCACTTTGAAATTCTGAATGATGCCCGCATCAAGGGGCTGGAGTTTCGATGTCGCATTTGGCGGAAGGAACAGTACCTCGACTGCACGGAGATCAGGCAATTTGTACTGGAACAGTTGTCCATCACGAGTAGGACCTTCCTATTTTGCCTTTCCATGTCTCTGTCAAACTGAATGAGCCAGGGTTTGAATATTTCTTTTGTCATCCAAGCAGATGCGTTGCTGTCATATTGCACAGGCAAATCTTTCTTGACGTGTTTGAAGCATCTCGGATTCGCATATTTGCCAATAAAGATTGGCTGACGCTTGTCTGTTCCGGTCATGTTGCAACAAAACGTGATTGTCACTCTCTCGCGCGATTTCTTCCTCCGGTGCAAGTCTCCCCTCTGAAGGCAAATGTTCTGTCAGGAAGAAGTTTCCAAAACAGACCTGTCTCGTCCACGTTGTAGACGTCGTCGGCCTTGTATCTGTCTAGCGTTGGGCGCAAAATGTCTTCGACCCAAGCGTCTGTTGACTTCTCGTCGACGGAAGCCCTCTCGCCATGCATCTTTTTGAAGACAAGGCCATGTCGAGTCTTCCAACTCTGCAGCCAGGAGTTTGTGCATGTCCAATTGCTTTCTCCCATCGATGCAGCCAACTCCTCGGCTTTGGAGCGGATGATCAAGCCGTCAAGGGGAACGTTGCTTAACCTGAATGTGGAAATTAAAAAAAAGTTGAATTACATTTTTGAAAAAGAAATCAGTAGTGGAATTATGCACTCATTGTTTAATTTCTTGACAGCCAATTCAAATTCAAATTTTTTAATACATTTCCATGCGGGAAAACTCATGTGTGGTTAGTCAGTAAATGAAGTAAAGCATTCTAAAAAGACATTCTCGATAAAAATCATGAAATAAACAGGTGGATACATATTCCATACAAATACTCATGCAATATATATTTTCTAAGGATATCGTGCCATCACACACGCACCACACACACGCACACACACACACACACACACACACCACACACGCACACACACACACACACACACACGCATACACACACCCAACTGCTGCACCCCCACCACTTCCTCCCCCTTCCACACACACACTTACACACACTGATGCGCTCACGCACACACACTGACACGCACACAAACACACACACACACACACACGCATACACAGTATAATCCGGTTATAAAAAACTCGGTTACAAGAAAACTCGGTTATTGGAAAGCAAAAAAATTTTCCCTGCCGAGCGTGTTCTATTTTCTTACTTAGGAAAACTCGGATACAGAAAACTCGCTTACAAGAAAACTCGGCTATTAGAAACACGTTTTGCTCTCCCCAGGGAGGGTTTTGCTCGGATACAAGAAAGTTCTGGCGACTGGGGAGGGGGAAAAAAGGATTGGTAGGGGGGGGAAGAGAGGGGGGGGGCGGCGGCGCGGCGCTATGCAGGATGTGAAAAAACCCACATCTGATAAATGACAGAGGTCACAAACACAATTGTAGTTCATGATTAACGCTGACATATGCAAACAAGCGTTCCAATAGAATTGTCCATTGTCTGACTGTCTAGAGCATAGCTGAGCATACAGTACTGTTTTTGTAACTTGTCCCTTGGTGACGCAAAATAATTATTAAAACACGCGCCGAAAAAAAAACTGCGTCATAACAGAAAGCAAAGTACGCTACAGGCACATGATTAAGAAACTAGCAAACTTACACAATTTCATGTCTCCATTCTTGAGTACACAAGACCAATCAAATAGTTTAGAATTTATTTTTACAGAGTGCCTGTGGATTTCTATGACAGGAGAGAAGATGGCGGAGAAGAAAAAAGCCACGAGGCAAGCACTTTCCTTAATGGCCCTGTATTATCTTCTTGATCTTTCTTACCCAACACTTCAGGCCCTCTTTTGTGTCGATTCAAAATCGGTTTATTTGCCCTCAGCAAATCAACAACATAAGAAAAGATTTAATTACAGACATTCATGAATTAATACATTTTTTGGTTATAAGGGGTACGAGTACCCTTTCTGCTGGGTTCCTTCTCACTGTGGTATTCAGTTTAATGAGAGGGTCGACAGAGCAGCAAAGCGGGGAGCAAGAAATACAAGCAGGTCAGAATGTGTCAGTATTCCATTGTCTGTCCATGAGGGATACAGTCTATTAGAAAATGCGTGCTGGAAACATTTTAGAAAAAACTAAAAAGTTCTGGAAGTTTTCTAGATACTCACTCACGCCAGCTAATAAACATTGACACACTTAATTCATCTCATCAATGTAGCTTGCCTTATTCACGGATTATAATTTCTTTGATTTATAAGATCAAATTGAATGCTTTTAAGACAAAGTTTTGTAAGAACATAACATGCCTTTGTGGCGGAAAAATTACAAATAATCACATCCTTTTTCAATGTGAGCACTAAAACCTTACCTACCATCCCTACCTAAATGTTCTCTGAATCAAGTTGTATCGATTTATCACTGATGTGTAAATTGCAGTTTCATTACATCAAAGTCCTTTATTTCTGTTCTGTAAACTGGAGCCGATGTTGAGTGTTTTGATCAGTAGTTCTTTGTTAGCTCATAGTTGTCTATTTTATTTTTGCTTTTGCTGTTTTTCTTCAAAGCCTTTGAATATATTACTTAATACCTCTACCCCTCCCCCCTTTCCCTCTAACATTGTCTAATATCACTTAACGTGGATAGACGTTAAATTGAAGAACACACAAATGCATGCACGTCCCCACCACCTCACACCCCATCCACCTCGTTCCCTTCGTGTCCACGTGCTGACTGGATCGTCCACATGCATAACACACACACACACACACACACACACACACACACACAAACACGCACGCACAGACACAGACACACACACATACACACACGCGCGCATACACACACATACACACACACATACACACTCACATATACACACGCGCATACACACACATACACACACACGCGCATACACACACGCGCGCGCGCGAACATACACACGCGCGCACACACACATGCACATAGATACACATCCGCGTACACACACACACACACACACACACACACACACACACACACACACACACACACGCACGCGCGCGCACGCACGCACGCACGCATGCACATATCTACACACATACACACGCACACACACGCGCCCACACACGCACGCACGCACACACACACACACACACACACACACACACACACACACGTGCGCACTAGCATGCACAGAGAGAGAGAGAGAGAGAGAGAGAGAGAGAGAGAGAGAGAGCATTCACAACATGGCATATGTGTATTTGTAGTTAAATCGACGTGATCAAATGAAAAGAAAAAGAAAAGCTTCTTCAGTTTCAGTGACATATATCACCATGCCATCCCGCTGCAAAAGAAGTGCATGCACAAAGAAACAGCAATTCAGTGTGAACGAAATGTCCAAGATTGAGCAGCGTTCAGTAAACTCGTGATGGGTTAAAAGAAAAAGACGTCAATGTAAAGGCGGACACGAAATCTGTGTCTGTCTGTCTGTCGGTGTGTCTGTCTGTGTGTCTGTCTATCTGTGTGTCTGTCTGTCTGTCTCTGTCTGTTGTCTGTCTGTCTGTCTGTCTGTCTCTCTCTCTCTCTCTGATGAAAGGAATTGTTTTAACACCTCTTTCCTTTCCATCTCTGACCCCCACCACCCCCCACCCCCACCCCCTGTCTGTCTGTCTGTCTGTCTCTCCGTGGGCCTGTATGGACAGTACATTTTGTAATACGATGCATGGGCACTGAAAACTTGAACACCTCTGATACATACACGGATATCAGATTTAAACGGGCCTTCTCATGTTCTTTACTTGAAGGGACATTATGCAAACATTTCTTATCAACAAAAATAGACTCAAGGCGGTTATGTATTAATACAGACGATTTTACTACAGAAATCGACCCAGAGGGTGCATGTATATGCAGCCGAACACATAAAAGCGAACAAGCTCACTGGTACAGAAGAAAAGGCGCTTCACTGAGGTCAATTATAAACTTCAGTTATCAGAAAAATATTCCAAAAGAACTTTCTTATAACCGAGGCCTCGGGTATAAGGAAAATATTTCAAAGAATTTTCTTATAACCGAGGCCTCGGTTATAAGAAAGATATTCCAAGGAATTTTCTTATAACCGAGGACTCGGATACGGGAAAACTCGGCTATAAGAAACAAAAAAAATTTCCCCTGCACTTTCTTATAAACCGGATTCTACTGTATGCACACACACACGCACGCACACAGGTGTATATTATAAAGTATGTACATGTATCACAATTGTGTGTCAAGTATCACATATGTCATATCACATTGAAGCAGCCAGTACTCGAGCGACAGCAGGAACCCACGCATGCATCTACGCTCACGCTCCCACACGCCCTCGCGCACGCACGCACACACATACACCCCCCCACCCCCACATGCATGCACACAAGCACACACACACACACATCATGCGCGCACATACACACACACACACACACACACACAGAGGCACACAATGCATACTGGTACTGGCGTCAGAAGGGGAGGAGGACGCAACGACAAGATCGAGGGTTGGAGGGGCGGGGGGGCGGGGGGGGGGGGGGGGGGGGGGGGGGGACAGGGAGGGGGGGAAGGGCTAGAAGCGGAATTCAGCCGCACAGGTAGTATAGAATGTAGAACTGGATATTGAACGCCCATAACTTGATGCCCCTCCCCCCGGCCACCTCCATAAGTTTTTAGGCTAGCAGACAATCAGGCACTGAGGCACAAAGTACAAGAAGACAGACAGACAGACAGACCAGCAAACAGACAGACAGGGACACGGGCACCGAGACAGGAAGATAGACAGGCAGACAGACAGACACACACACACACACACCACACACACTAGCACGCACGCATGCACGTACACACACTGACACGTGCGTATGTGCACACACATACACACACTGTGACACACTGATACCCACTTTTAGAGCGCGGACAGTATCAACATACAGTTTCAAATCAATCAACAAATAAAAATTCATAAGGAAAAAATAAGAATAGCCCACCTGCATGACGTAAACCAGTCCAGCAGCGCTTTGTCCACAGACGGCAGCTGAGAGCTCCGTGCCCGCTTGCTCGTCGTCACAATATCGCCGCTTCTTGCCTGAGCAAGATATTTGTTCTTGTCTTTCATGATGTTCGACAGCGTTGGCGGGGGGACACCTAAATCAATGGCCATCTGTGTTCGGGATTTGTGTGGACTGTCCTCTACTGCCTTTATGATTTTAAGGCGCTCAGACAATGTCAACACTACGTTTGCCTGTAACTTTCGCTTTGCGGTGCGGGTCCGCCATTTTGCAAGTTCGAGTCGCTATGGAAGGGAAATTACTCTTACCACACATTGGTGACTTGGGTCTACTTTCGTTTTCTTACAACCGGTCTTGCAACAATGCATTTGTGCTGCTCGGGACCAGAGATTTGCTTTCATACAACTGGACTTTTATACATCCGATTTTCATACAACCGGAAAATTCTAAGTAATAACAAAGAGTAGCTTCTGCCGGGACCCTTCCTGCCCCTTTCATACATCCAGACTTCATACATCGGTGTGTTTTATACATCCGGTCTAACTGTATTAAACTATTTCAGACAAAAAACAAAACAACTACAAATGTAAATTCAAGACTGCTACCTAATGAAACGCATTTTGGCAGACATGTGGGAAGACTGTCGTGCATAACAATATGGCCGCCAACGGCGTCGAGGCGGAAGAGTAAAAAAATGGATCAGAGAACCTGTGCACGCATCCATCAAAGTACAAACAGCGAAAAAAAAAAATCGCCAAAATGCCAATACGGAAATCCGTACAATAACTTCTCCCACCCATGTCCACAACAACAAAGGTGATGTCTCCAGCAGAATGGTGGATAAAATCCATGACAAGAAGGATGGTGTCCCTGACAAAATGGTGGATAAAATCCATGACAAGAAGGATGGTGTCCCTGACAAACCGGTGGATAAAATCCATGACAAGAAGGATGGTGTCCCTGACAAAATGGTGGATAAAATCCATGACAAGAAGTGTCCCTGACAAAACAGTGGATAAAATCCATGACAAGAAGGATGGTTGTCCCTGACAAAATGGTGGATAAAATCCATGACAAGAAGGATGGTGTCCTGACAAATGGTGGATAAAATCCATGACAAGAAGGATGGTATCTCTGACAAAATGGTGGATAAAATCCATGACAAGAAGGATGGTGTCCCTGACAAAACGGTGGAAAATCCATGACAAGAGGATGGTATCCCTGACAAAACGGTGGATAAATCATGACAAGAAGGATGGTGTCCCTGACAAAATGGTGGATAAATCCATGACAAGAAGGATGGTGTCCTGACAAAATTGTGGATAAAATCCATGACAAAAGGATGATGTCCTGACAAAACGGTGGATAAATCCATGACAAGAAGGTGGTGTCCCTGACAAAACGGTGGATAAATCCATGACAAGAAGGATGGTGTCCCTGACAAATGGTGGATAAAATCCTGACAAGAAGGATGTTGTCCCTGACAAAATGGTGGATAAAATCCATGACAAGAAGTGTCCCTGACAAAACGGTGGATAAAATCCATGACAAGAGGATGGTGTCCTGACAAATGGTGGATAAAATCCATGACAAGAAGTGGTGTCCTGACAAAATTGTGGATAAAATCCTGACAAGAAGGATGGTGTCCCTGCATTGTGACAAAATGGTGGATAAAATCCATGACAAGAAGGATGGTGTCCCTGACAAAATGGTGGATAAAATCATGGTGTCCCTGACAAAATGGTGGATAAAATCCATGACAAGAAGGATGGTGTCCCTGACAAAATGGTGGAAAAAATCCATGACAAGAAGGATGGTGTCCCTGACAAAATGGTGGATAAATCCATGACAAGAAGGATGGTGTCCCTGACAAAATGGTGGATAAAATCCATGACAAGAAGGATGGTGTCCCTGACAAAATGGTGGATAAAATCCATGACAAGAAGGATGGTGTCCCTGACAAAATGGTGGATAAAATCCATGACAAGAAGGATGGTGTCCCTGACAAAATGGTGGATAAAATCCATGACAAGAAGGATGGTGTCCCTGACAAAATGGTGGATAAAATCCATGACAAGAAGTGTCCCTGACAAAACGGTGGATAAAATCCATGACAAGAAGGATGGTGTCCCTGACAAAATGGTGGATAAAATCCATGACAAGAAGGATGGTGTCCCTGACAAAATGGTGGATAAAATCCATGACAAGAAGGATGGTGTCCCTGACAAAATGGTGGATAAAATCCATGACAAGAAGGATGGTGTCCCTGACAAAATGGTGGATAAAATCCATGACAAGAATGGTGTCCCTGACAAAATGGTGGATAAAATCCATGACAAGAAGGATGGTATCCCTGACAAAATTGTGGATAAAATCCATGACAAGAAGGATGGTGTCCCTGACAAAATGGTGGATAAAATCCATGACAAGAAGGATGGTGTCCCTGACAAAACGGTGGATAAAATCCATGACAAGAAGGATGGTGTCCCTGACAAAATGGTGGATAAAATCCATGACAAGAAGGATGGTGTCCCTGACAAAATGGTGGATAAAATCCATGACAAGAAGGATGGTATCCCTGACAAAATGGTGGATAAAATCCATGACAAGAAGGATAGTGTCCCTGACAAAACGGTGGATAAAATCCATGACAAGAAGGATGGTGTCCCTGACAAAATGGTGGATAAATCCATGACAAGAAGGATGGTGTCCCTGACAAAATTGTGGATAAAAACCATGACAACAGAGATGTCCCTGACCAAAAGGTGGATAAAATCCATGAAAACAAGGATGGTGTCCCAGGCAAAATGGTGGATAAATAGACCTTGCAGGTAATCAAACACCTACAGTGACACAGAGACCAGTAAAGGAAGTTAAATGTGTCACTGAAATATGATCACACATTTTCCCTTTGAGGAATAGTTCATGCTGTTAAAATATAATACAAGCTGACAGCATGACACAAGACAATTCCATGCAACACAACACAATACAAAGCAATACATTATATCATAATTCAATACAAGAGAATACGACAATCATGAGGAGTCAGTTGGGAATCTCTAGAGCTGTGAGCAAGGGAAGTAATAAAAATGAGCAATGGAACAAACTTAAAACAAAAAAGAATAGCGATAATCAACCAATAGCAATAATCATTCATAATGCCACCAGTCCTCCCCAACCTGATCCTATACCTTGGAAGGTGACATGGGTCCAGCATAGGCTCTGAGGGTAAGGCGGGGCTCTCTGGGTATGTGGAAGAGCGTGGAGGGTGGGACAGAGGAGCACAGTCTGGCCTTGTCATCTGGAGAACACGGCTCCCCCACCACCGGTAAGGTGACATTGTCCATGGAGCGCAGTAGAGGAACCAAGCACAAACCTGCAGCATTCACACAGTATTAAGCCATCATAGGATTGACAGCAGTGATGAAACCTGCAGCATTCACACAGTATTAAGCCATCATAGGATTGACAACAGTGATGAAACCTGCAGCATTCACACAGCATTAAGCCACCATAGGATTGACAGCAGTGATGAAACCTGCAGCATTCACACAGTATTAAGCCACCATAGGATTGACAACAGTGGTGAAACCTGCAGCATTCACACTGACAGTATTAAGCCATCATAGGATTGACAACAGTGATGAAACCTGCAGCACTGACACTGACAGTATTAAGCCATCATAGGATTGACAACAATGATTAAACCTGCAGCATAGACACAGCATTAGGCCATCATAGGATTGACAACAGTGATGAAACCTGCAGCACAGACACTGACGGTATTAGGTCACCATAGGATTGACAACAGTGATAAAACCTGCAGCATAGACACAGTATTAGGCCATCATAGGATTGACAACAGCGATGAAACCTGCAGCATTCACACAGTATTAAGCCATCATAGGATTGACAACAGTGATGAAACCTGCAGCATAGACACAGTATTAGGCCATCATAGGATTGACAACAGTGATGAAACCTGCAGCATAGACACAGTATTAAGCCATCATAGGATTGACAACAGTGATGAAACCTGCAGCACTGACACTGACGGTATTAGGTCATCATAGGATTGACAACAGTGATGAAACCTGCAGCATAGACACAGTATTAGGCCATCATAGGATTGACAACAATGATGAAACCTGCAGCACTGACACAGACAATATTAAGCCATCATAGGATTGACAACAATGATTAAACCTGCAGCATAGACACAGTATTAGGCCATCATAGGATTGACAACAGCGATGAAACCTGCAACATTCACACATTATTATGAAACCTGCAGCATAGACACTGACAGCATTAAGCCATTATAGGATTGACAACAGTGATGAAACCTGCAGCACTGACACTGACAGTATTAGACCATCATAGGATTGACAACAATGATGAAACCTGCAGTATAGACACAGTATTATGCCATCATAGGATTGACAACAGCCCAGTGTACATCCTAGATGACAGTTTTCATTATACAAACAGCCAGTGTACATCCTCAGATGAGTTTTCATTATACAAACAGCCCAGTGTACATCCATGATGACAGTTTTCATTATTCAAAACAGCCCAGTGTACATCCACTGATGACAGTTTTCATTATGCAAACAGCCCAGTGTACATCCACTGATGACAGTTTTCATTCTACAAACAGCCCAGTATACATCCACAGATGACAGTTTTCATTCTGCAAACAGCCCAGTGTACATCCACTGATGACAGTTTCATTATACAAACAGCACAGTGTACATCCTCAGATGACAGTTTTCATTATACAAACAGCCCAGTGTACATCCACAGATGACAGTTTTCATTATACAAACAGCCCAGTGTACATCCACTGATGACAGTTTTCATTCTACAATACAGCCCAGTGTACATCCTCAGATGACAAATTTCATTAAACAAACAGCCCAGTGTACATCCTCAGATGACAGTTTTCATCTATAAACAGCCAGTGTACATCCTCAGATGACAATTTTCATTCTACAAACAGCCAGTGTACATCCTCAGATGACAGTTTTCATTCTACAACAGCCAGTGTACATCCTCAGATGACAGTTTCATTCTACAAACAGCCAAGTGTACATCCTCAGATGACAGTTTTCATTCTACAAAAAGCCCAGTGTACATCCTCAGATGACAGTTTCATTCTACAAACAGCCCAGTGTATATCCACTGATAAGTTTCATTCTACAAACAGCCCAGTGTACATCACAGATGACAGTTTTCATCTACAAACAGCCCAGTGTACATCCACAGATGACAGTTTTCATTATACAAACAGCCTAGTGTACATCTTCAGATGAGTTTTCACTGTACAAACAGCCCAGTATGTACACAGAGAACAGGTTTGATATAAACAGCATAATGTACATCCTCAGATGACAGATTCATTGTACAAAACGCCCAGTGTACATCCACAGATGGCAGTGGTGGGCCTAAAACACACCCACTGATAACAATCCACATTCTATCAATAGCCCACTGCATACTCTCAGAGTTCATTCTGTAAACAGCCCAATGTACCCATAGAAAAAAGTATTCAGTTAAAAAACAGCCCAACGTACCCACAGAGATAAGTCTTTATATGAACAGCCCAGTATACCCACAGAGAAAAGTCTTCATATAAACAGCTAATGTACCTACAGAGAAAAGTCTTCATATAAACAGCCCAGTTACCCACAGAGAAAAGTCTTCATATAAACAGCCCAGTATACCCACAGAGAAAAGTCTTCATATAAACAGCCAATGTACCCACAGAGAAAAGTCTTCATATAAACAGCCCAGTATACCCACAGAGAAAAGTCTTCATATAAACAGCCAATGTACCTACAGAGAAAAGTCTTCATATAAACAGCCCAATGTACCCACAGAGAAAAGTCTTCATATAAACAGCCCAATGTACCCACAGAGAAAAGTCGTCATATAAACAGCCCAATGTACCCACAGAGAAAAGTCGTCATATAAACAGCCCAATGTACCCACAGAGAAAAGTCGTCATATAAACAGCCAGTGTACCCACAGAGAAAGTCTTCATATAAACAGCCCAATGTACCACAGAGAAAAGTTTTCATATAAACAGCTAATGTACCCACAGAGAAAAGTCTTCATATAAACAGCCAATGTACCCACAGAGAAAAGTCTTTATATGAACAGCCCAGTATACCCACAGAGAAAAGTCTTCATATAAACAGCCCAATGTACCCACAGAGAAAAGTCTTCATATAAACAGCCAATGTATCCACAGAGAAAAGTCTTCATATAAAAGCCCAATGTACCCACACAGAAAAGTATTTATATGAACATCCCAGTGTATGCCTATGACGTAAAGTCTTCATATAAACAGCCCAAAGTACTCATAGAGAAAAGTGCTGGAACACTGTGTATTGGTAGGTTGTCCATGTGGACAGTCATTAGTGCTGGAACACTGTGTATTGGTGGGTTGTCCATGTGGACAGCCATTAGTGCTGGAACACTGTGTATTGGTGGGTTGTCCATGTGGACAGCTATTAGTGCTGGAACACTGTGTATTGGTGGGTTGTCCATGTGGACAGCCATTAGTGCTGGAACACTGTGTATTGGTGGGTTGTCCATGTGGACAGCCATTAGTGCTGGAACACTGTGTATTGGTGGGTTGTCCATGTGGACAGCTATTAGTGCTGGAACACTGTGTATTGGTGGGTTGTCCATGTGGACAGCCATTAGTGCTGGAACACTGTGTATTGGTGGGTTGTCCATGTGGACAGCTATTAGTGCTGGAACACTGTGTATTTGTGGGTTGTCCATGTGGACAGCTATTAGTGCTGGAACACTGTGTATTTGTGGGTTGTCCATGTGGACAGCCATTAGTGCTGGAACACTGTGTATTGGTGGGTTGTCCATGTGGACAGCCATTAGTGCTGGAACACTGTGTATTGGTGGGTTGTCCATGTGGACAGCTATTAGTGCTGGAACACTGTGTATTGGTGGGTTGTCCATGTGGACAGCCATTAGTGCTGGAACACTGTGTATTGTAAATTTGTTGGGTTGTCCATGTGGACAGCCATTAGTGCTGGAACACTGTGTATTGGTGGGTTGTCCATGTGGACAGCCATTAGTGCTGGAACACTGTGTATTGGTGGGTTGTCCATGTGGACTGTCACGGTCAAAATTCAACTCAACCAAATTCGTGGTCAATCGCCACCAGCCCAGTTGGACTTAAGCCCTAACTCAAACATTCTAGGCGTCAGGAAGACGGGCCCATAGGTCGGGTCCGGCCAATTAAGCTTAGTGGAGAGGTTTCACCGAGACAGTCCGACCCACCTAGACTGACTAAGCGGCTTTGACCGACGCCTCGATGTCTGCCCAGACGGACCTCAGTACCTGGGCCAGCCTTATCCGGCCACTTTGTGAACCAGCGTCATTGTCAGTTTAGACATCGTGACGCCCACCCAGACTCAGCTGGCCAATTTAGATTGACCAGTGTCCACCACTTAAGCCACACGGCACCAGTTAAATAGGAAAGGGGGGAAGGTAGAGTGTGGTGGGGGGTGAAATCTAGCTAATCAATTAAATGACCAATTGACCACCACAGAGAGTAAGGCGTGTAGACGGGACTGTCGTGATTTGAATGTCCAATGGAATTAGAGGGAGATAACTTCGGTTGTCAGGGCGGTAAAAATACTGACCAATGGTACTCGCCCTTGTTGGAGAGATCGGAACACCATAAGAAGAATGGGGGAGTGAGAGAACGGCAGAACGAGGGGAAGAACGAATAGAGAGAGAGGGAGAGAGAGGTTCTGAGTGGAGCTCTGCAGGAGAGAAGGGCAGAGAGAGAGAGAGATGAGGGGAGGAGAGAAGAGAACCAAGTTGAGAGATTAGCATGAGATAGTCTGCAGAGGAAGGACTGAGGAGAGATGTGGAGAGAGAGAAAGAGTTGCTAATTTATGAAGAAGAAAAGAAAGAAAAGAAAAAAGAAAAGAAAAGCAACCATGTCCATTTGATAAGAGCAGACTAGAAGAGAGGAGAGAGAGAGAGTGCAATGCGTTAATGCAGGAAGAAAGAAAGGAGAACAGATCGATGTTGATAGTCACTGTTCTACCCTAACCGGGGGTTCGACCTCATACCTGGCAGCGTCACTTCGCCAAGCAGAACCACAGACCAACGCCAACAGTCTCACCTGACCCGGCGCCATCAGACCAACACCAGTGCCGGCAGTTGTGTCGTGTTGTGAAAGTGACAGTGAAAAGAAAGAAAAGAAAAGAAAAGACAGTGATTCATGAATAGTTAAGATCACCTGGCCAGGTAAAGTAGAAATCTATTTATACCGGGTTAGTTAATGATGTTTTAGATAAATGATTTTGTGAAATTCAAGGAAAGAGAGAATGTTTTATTTTGTTTGATTCTATATGCATTGATGTTCTTTCTATGATCATGTATAGTAAAGTTTAGACTTTACTAGTGGTTTGATGTGACGAATGCATGATATATGAATGAGATTGTAAGCAAGCTGTGAGTGTGTTTGGGCTGTGCGCTAGTCCTTCCTCCACTGACATTACACCGAGGTTGACAATTTATTGGCGAGCCTGCCAGGATATTCTGGCCCATTTATTATAATTGTTCAACTTCTCAGAGAGGAAGCTGGGGGGATTCAAGTATTGTAATCCTAAGACAAGGGGTTGTCTTACTGTATGTTCCCAAGATAGTTAAATACTAGGCTTGGCATTGCTTCCAAGATAGTTAATACTAGGCTTGGCATTTCAGCCCCAGAGTACTCATTTCGCACAGATTTCCTATAATTCGCTCTCATAGTTGGGTCAGGCGCTGGGCGTCTTATAAAAACTAACTACGTTGTCCCAAGCTAATATTATCATTCATAGGATTGTGCTATTACGTCACTCGTGTCGGTAACCATCAGTTTGGCTGTCGTAGTTATAAAATCTTGTTAAAAAAAAAGAGAGATATAATGGCGGAAGAAAAGAACACCCCTATTGAACAACTTGTGAGCGTCGCTCGTGATTTAGGTTATTCGGGAGAAGAGTTGCGAGCATTTGTTGAAAACCAGCAAAAGATGGAAAGGGATGAACGCGCGGAAAGACGACGTGTCGCGGGGAGAAATAGCAGAGCAGGAAACAGAAAAATTAAGGATTCAGGCTAATGATAATCAGGCTAGGGAGGAAACAGAAAGAATGAAGCAGGAAACAGAAAGAATAAGGGAAGCGCAGGAGACAGAAAGAATGAAGCAGGAAACGGAAAGATTAAAGGTTCAATTAGAATTAGAGAAAGTGAGAATACAAAGGGAGACCACGAGGATGGGAGTTCAGTTTCCAGTGACTCTGTGCGCAGCTATGCCCCCGACCCAAGTTGCCAAAATTCTCGGAAGGAACCGATTCGATTGATGCATACATCAGTCGTTTCGAAACGTTTGCGGCCAGTCAGGGTTGGCCCCAGAAGAGTGGGCAGTCATTTTGTCGGCGTTACTGACGGGTAAGGCGTTGCAGATTTTCACTGCGTTACCAGCAGAACACCAGTCTGATTTCGGCGCTGTGAAGGAATCATTGATGAAAGGATTTGACCTCACAGAGGAGGGGTTCCGGAAGAAATTTCGTTCAGCTAAATTGCAAGCAGGTGAGACGTACACTCAGTTTGGTGCACGTCTAGATCACTATTTTGAGAAATGGTTAGAGTTGAGTGGTACGAAGAAGGAGTTCGCTGAATTGAAAGAGCTAGTTATGAAAGAACAGATTTTGTCAGGTTGCGGCCCTGAGTTAACTATACATTTGAAAGAGAGACAGCCAGAGACAGCAGGAGAGTTGTTGAAGTTCGCAGAGGTGTATAGAGAGGCACGTTTGGGCACTAAGTTGCAGGAGAAACAGGTGCTAGGCACGGGGGAGAAGAGTGCAAGGAGACTAGGAGAGTTTTCTGCAAAGTCTGCAAACCCAGTGGTGGGGCAGAAGGAAGGGCAAAGGGAAATTAGGTGTTTCATTTGTCACAAGAAGGGACATGTGGCGAGGGATTGTCGCATGAGGTTCCAGAAGGCAGCAGCCTTGCAAGAGGTGGATAAGGGTCGTCAAGGAAACGACGGCAGGGGAACCAAAAGGGATTCAGTCTGAAGAGGGTGGAGTGCAGCCTATGGCTAGCACTGGACAGCAGTCAGTGTCAGGGATGGAGGGCACTAGGCTGAGTGGTTCATTACCAGTGGAAGAAGGGTGGATTGGCCAGCAGAGGGTGAAAGTGTTACGAGACACTGGTTGTTCGTGCGGGGTAGTACGAACAACGCTGGTCGATAAAGGGGATTTGACAGGGCAAATCCAGACCTGTACTCTAATCGATGGCACTGTGAGGGAGTTTCCAGTTGCTAAGATAGAAGTACGTACCCCTTACTTCTCAGGCGAGTTGTCTGCGTTGGTGATGGAGAAACCCCTTCATGATTTGATCATTGGAAATATTCCAGGTGCAAGGGATCCAGGGGATCCTGAGTTGTTGACTGCTACAGGGGCAGCAGTTCAACACGGAGCAAGAAGGAGGAAAAGGTTGTTAAACCGTTAGTTGTTCCAGGAAGGAAGTGGGCATAGATGTGTCGCCTGATGAGTTTAGGGCAGCACAGGAACAAGACCCTTCGCTCGTGAAGTCTTGGGAGTTGGCAAGAGGTGGAGAGAAACAGGAGGTTAGAGGAGGTGAGACAGAATTTCTTGTGAAAGGCGGGCTGTTGTACCGAGTGTTCACCAAGGGGAAGACAGGTAAGGTGACCACTCAGTTAGAGGTACCAGCATGTTATCGTGACACTGTCATGTCAGTGGGTCACGAGTCGCTCATGGCGAGTCATCTCGGCACCGGTAAAACGGCTGACCGAGTCTTTGATGATTTTCATTGGCCAGGAGCAATGGCAGACATCAAGCGTTTCTGCATGTCGTGTGACGTGTGTCAAAGGTCAGCCACAAGAGGGGTGAAGAGGAAGGCGCCTCTTAAACATCCCCCTTTAATTGACACACCGTTCAGGAGGGTGGCTATCGATCTGATTGGCCCAATCTCGCCCTGTTCCAAAGGTGGGCACAGGTATGAGACATGTAAGGTTGCAAAGGAAGGTTTGCAGGAGGCTAGGGTCGGTCAGAAGAAGCAATATGACAGAAAGGTGAGGAAGCAATCCCCCAAGGCGGGAGATCAAGTCCTGGTACTGCTTCCCACGGGTCACGACAAGCTGCTGATGCATTGGAAAGGACCATTCACCATCACTGAAAAGGTCGGTCGGGATTACCGAATTGATGTGAATGGGAGACCAAAACTTTTCCATGCGAATTTTCTCCGCAAATATATTCAGCGTGAGACTCAGCACATAGGCGCAGCAGCAATCATTGATGAGGTGAAAGAGACCCAGCAGAAGAAGGGGAGATTTTGTTGCCTGAGTTTCCAGGAGAAGAGTCATACAGGGATGTGTCACTGTATGAAGGGCTAGACAGTAGGAGTTCCTAGGTTTTGTTGTCGGAGGCGACACAAAGCAGCCAGAAAGGGGAAAGGTGGAGAAGATGATGAATTCAGAGAGACCAAAGACCAAAACAGAAGTCAGGAGTCTGCTAGGTTTTATTGGGTTCTACAGGGAGTTTGTTCCAAACTTCGCAGCGATCACGAGTCCTCTCAGTGATTTGGTCAAGGCAGGGAAAACCGGCAGTGGTCGAGTGGTCAGACGCTGCAGAGCAAGCACTGCAGACGGTGTTGGAAAGACTAGGTTCCCGTCCCATCTTGAAGCTACCAGATATGTCAAAACCATTTTTGTTGCGGACAGATGCATCAGGTGGTGGGATAGGTGCAGTATTGTTGCAGGAGCATGAAGAGGTCGAGTTTCCTGTGAGATATGCTAGCAGGAAGTTGACAAAGTGTGAAGAAGGGTACGCAACGGTGGAGAAGGAGTGTTTAGCTGTCGTGTGGGCCGTGCAGAAATTCCACAAATACTTGTATGGGAAAGAGTTCGTGATCGAGACGGATCATCAACCACTCAAATTCCTGCAGGAGGCACAGTTGAAAAACAGCAGAGTTCTGCGTTGGGCAATGGCACTGCAGCCCTACAGGTATCGAGTGCAGTACATCCCAGGTCGACAGAATGTCGGAGCTGACTATTTAAGTCGCGTAGTCTAGCAAGCTGCGACTCAGAGGAAGTCAGTCGTATCCGGGGTGCTTTGTTGATAATATGTGTTGATGACAGTTATGTTGATTGGATATGGGTTCATTCCCAGTTGGCTATGGTTCATATTTTTTTGTGTGAGACTTGTTTATATTTTCTTTGTGAGATTTGTTCATGTAAATGTAGTTATGCTTGGAGCATACAGTCGCTTGTGTAGTGATGCATTATTGCAATAAGTGAGGATGAAGATTCCTCAGTGAAGTGTCATGGATCGTGATCATATTATATTGTGCTTTTCATAATCATTGTGAAGAGAAGATGTGGCAAATCCGCAGGTAGGGGAATTGCATAAGTGCGCACAGAGGTCGTTATAAAATGAGTTGAAATAACGCAAGAGCGCACGTCAATGATAACTCATTGGAGTGGTATTCACTAATGGTATATTTTATAATTTATAAACCGTTGGTTGTAAAGTATTTTCCAAACTTTGCGCGTGTAGCTGTGTGTCAGCAAATTCGGTTGTTGTCTTTTTTGTACCGTTGTTTTGAGACAATGCGGAGCATAGTCTTTTGCAAGGGGGAAATTGTCACGGTCAAAATTCAACTCAACCAAATTCGTGGTCAATCGCCACCAGCCAGTTGGACTTAAGCCCTAACTCAAACATTCTAGGCGTCAGGAAGACGGGCCCATAGGTCGGGTCCGGCCAATTAAGCTTAGTGGAGAGGTTTCACCGAGACAGTCCGACCCACCTAGACTGACTAAGCGGCTTTGACCGACGCCTCGATGTCTGCCCAGACGGACCTCAGTACCTGGGCCAGCCTTATCCGGCCACTTTGTGAACCAGCGTCATTGTCAGTTTAGACATCGTGACGCCCACCCAGACTCAGCTGGCCAATTTAGATTGACCAGTGTCCACCACTTAAGCCACACGGCACCAGTTAAATAGGAAAGGGGGGAAGGTAGAGTGTGGTGGGGGGTGAAATCTAGCTAATCAATTAAATGACCAATTGACCACCACAGAGAGTAAGGCGTGTAGACGGGACTGTCGTGATTTGAATGTCCAATGGAATTAGAGGGAGATAACTTCGGTTGTCAGGGCGGTAAAAATACTGACCAATGGTACTCGCCCTTGTTGGAGAGATCGGAACACCATAAGAAGAATGGGGGAGTGAGAGAACGGCAGAACGAGGGGAAGAACGAATAGAGAGAGAGGGAGAGAGAGGTTCTGAGTGGAGCTCTGCAGGAGGAAGGGCAGAGAGAGAGAGAGATGAGGGGAGGAGAGAAGAGAACCAAGTTGAGAGATTAGCATGAGATAGTCTGCAGAGGAAGGACTGAGGAGAGATGTGGAGAGAGAGAAAGAGTTGCTAATTTATGAAGAAGAAAAGAAAGAAAAGAAAAAGAAAAGAAAAGCAACCATGTCCATTTGATAAGAGCAGACTAGAAGAGAGAGAGAGAGAGAGAGTGCAATGCGTTAATGCAGGAAGAAAGAAAGGAGAACAGATCGATGTTGATAGTCACTGTTCTACCCTAACCGGGGGTTCGACCTCATACCTGGCAGCGTCACTTCGCCAAGCAGAACCACAGACCAACGCCAACAGTCTCACCTGACCGGCGCCATCAGACCAACACCAGTGCCGGCAGTTGTGTCGTGTTGTGAAAGTGACAGTGAAAAGAAAGAAAAGAAAAGAAAAGACAGTGATTCATGAATAGTTAAGATCACCTGGCCAGGTAAAGTAGAAATCTATTTATACCCGGGTTAGTTAATGATGTTTTAGATAAATGATTTTGTGAAATTCAAGGAAAGAGAGAATGTTTTATTTTGTTTGATTCTATATGCATTGATGTTCTTTCTATGATCATGTATAGTAAAGTTATAGACTTTACTAGTGGTTTGATGTGACGAATGCATGATATATGAATGAGATTGTAAGCAAGCTGTGAGTGTGTTTGGGCTGTGCGCTAGTCCTTCCTCCACTGACATTACACCGAGGTTGACATGGACAGTCATTAGTGCTGGAACACTGTGTATTGGTGGGTTGTCCATGTGGACAGCTATTAGTGCTGGAACACTGTGTATTGGTGGGTTGTCCGTGTGGACAGTCATTAGTGCTGGAACACTGTGTATTGGTGGGTTGTCCATGTGGACAGCTATTAGTGCTGGAACACTGTGTATTGGTGGGTTGTCCATGTGGACAGCTATTAGTGCTGGAACACTGTGTATTGGGGGGTTGTCCATGTGGACAGTCATTAGTGCTGGAACACTGTGTATTGGTGGGTTGTCCATGTGGACAGCTATTAGTGCTGGAACACTGTGTATTGGTGGGTTGTCCATGTGGACAGCCATTAGTGCTGGAACACTGTGTATTGGTGGGTTGTCCATGTGGACAGCCATTAGTGCTGGAACACTGTGTATTTGTGGGTTGTGTGTGTGGACAGCCATTAGTGCTGGAACACTGTGTATTGGTGGGTTGTCCATGTGGACAGCTATTAGTGCTGGAACACTGTGTATTGGTGGGTTGTCCATGTGGACAGCCATTAGTGCTGGAACACTGTGTATTGGTGGGTTGTCCATGTGGACAGCCATTAGTGCTGGAACACTGTGTATTTGTGGGTTGTGTGTGTGGACAGCCATGAGGAGCTGAGCCATGAATCATGAACTGTTGCTGGTTCTCTCACTCTCAGCTTTGTAGAACAGCCTAGGGCAGGATGAGGTGGGAGAAAGAGATCACAGGGGTTCATGGAGGGACTGTGGGGGAGGGAGGGGGAGGAAGCAAAGCCAGCCTTCCCATGGTGGATCAATACATTAACCACATCATTATTTCATGAGCTGCTCTTAGGAGGTGGCTCCAAGGACATTAGAATCATGGAAATTAGTTGACTAACATTCACTCCACATGCCTGTGTGTGTGTGTGTGTGTGTGTGTGTGTGTGTGTGTGTGTGTGTGTGTGAGTGTGTGTGTGTGTGTGTGTGTGTGTGTGTGTGTGTGTGTGTGTGTGTGTGTGTGTGTGCGTGTTTGTGTATGAGTGTGTGTGTGTGTGTGTGTGTGTGTGTGTGTGTGTGTGTGTGTGTGTGTGTGTGTGTGTGCGTGTTTGTGTATGTGTGTGTGTGTGTGTGTGTGTGTGTGTGTGTGTGTGTGTGTGTGTCTGTGTGTTTCCCATGTCTGTGCAATATTTTCTCTTTCCCCTTCCCCTTCCCTTTTATATCTTTTCAGCACCTTCCCTACTTTTCCATAGATTTCTCTTTCCCTACAAAAAAAAAAAAAAACCTTACCATTTCCGACATTCCATCTCCCCTATCTTTTCATGAGGTTGCAGGGCAAAAGAAAACAGAAGTCGATAGAGTGTCATTGAACCTATACCAGACAAACAGGAGAAAGCACTGATATCAGTCCACAACAAAGACTACAATGTCCAATGGTCTCAGACTAAAGATCAGTGCAGAGCAGAAGCAATGTAAACACAAAGCTCTACATAGCCAGACACTTGTGTAAGACATTTAGTCAGCCTGGTCACAATGACTGAGAACAAAATATTTCCACTAGATGCTCAATAGTGATTTTCAACTGACTGATGATGCCATTCAAGTTCTGCTCTTTGGGAATGCACAATCCAATAGCTATCATCCACTGTTTGGTGATCTTCAAGTTCCTCCAAACCAGTTTTAAACATTTTGTTGAGTCACTGTAGGACATTGGGACATGTCTTACACAGCAGTGCATTTCATTAGATCCAAGTGAAGATCTGCTCTAGCTTTCTTAATCACCTTACACAGCAGTGCATTTCATTAGATCCAAGTGAAGATTTGACTCTAGCTTTCTTAATCACCTTACACAGCAGTGCATTTCATTAGATCCAAGTGAAGATTTGACTCTAGCGTTCACCTTACACAGCAATGCATTTCATTAGATCCAAGTGAAGATCTGACTCTAGCTTTCTTAATCACCTTACACCCGCAGTGCATTTCATTAGATCCATGTGAAGATTTGACTCTAGCTTTCTTAATCACTTACACAGCAGTGCATTTCATTAGATCCAAGTGAAGATTTGACTCTAGCTTTCCTAATCACCTTACACAGCAGTGCATTTCATTAGATCCAAGTGAAGATTGACTCTAGCTTTCTTAATCACCTTCTTTAGTTCATCCACTGTTGGTGGCTTTTCACTGAATTGTTTTTTGGCACTATTGGCTGTACAAATTCTCTGACTTAAGTGGTGTTGCTTTGATGTCCCCAAATAATAAGAAAAGAAGTGCAGCCTGCATGTTCCATAACACAGTACTGAAAGTAGTGCTGCCCACATGTCCATAACACAGTAGTCACATGTAGTACTGCCTGCATGTTCCATAAAACAGTAGTCACATGTAGTGCTGCCCACATGTCCCATAATCACAGTAGTCACATGTAGTACTGCTGCATGTTCCATAAAACAGTAGTCATATGTAGTACTGCCCACATGTCCCCTAACACGTAGTCACATGTAGTACTGCCCACATGTCCCATAACACAGTAGTCACATGTAGTACTGCCCACATGTCCCCTAACACAGTAGTCAAATGTAGTACTGCCTTTCATGTCCCATAACACAGTAGTCACATGTAGTGCTGCCCACATGTCCCCTAACACAGTAGTCACATGTAGTGCTGCCCACATGTCCCATAACACAGTAGTCACAATGTAGTGCTGCCCACATGTCCCATAACACAGTAGTCAATGTAGTACTGCCTGCATGTTCCATAAAACAGTTGTCAAATGTAGTACTGCCCACATGTCCCATAACACAGTAGTCACATGTAGTGCTGCCCACATGTCCCCTAACACAGTAGTCACATGTAGTGCTGCCCACATGTCCATAACACAGTAGTCACATGTAGTGCTGCCCACATGTCCCATAACACAGTAGTCACATGTAGTGCTGCCCACATGTCCCATAACACAGTAGTCACATGTAGTACTGCCCACATGTCCATAACACAGTAGTCAAATGTAGTGCTGCTGCATGTCCCATAACATCGTAGTCACATGTAGTACTGCCCACATGTCCCATAGCATAGTAGTCACATGTAGTGCTGCCTACATGTCCCATAACACAGTAGTCAAATGTAGTGGTGCCTGCATGTCCATAACACAGTAGTCACATGAAGAACTGCCCACATGTCCATAATAAAATAATAGTCAAATGTAGTACTGCCTGCATGTACGTCCCATAACACAGTAGTCACATGTAGTACTGCCCACATGTCCCATAATAAATAGTAGTCAAATGTAGTACTGCTGCATGTCCCATAACACAGTAGTCAAATGTAGTGCTGCCTGCTATATCACATAACACAGTAGTCACATGTAGTACTGGCCCACATGTCCCATAATAAAATAGTAGTCAAATGTAGTGCTGCCCACATGTCCCATACACAGTAGTCAAATGTAGTGCTGCCCACATGTCCCATAACACAGTAGTCAAATGTAGTGCTGCCTGCATATCACATAAAACAGTAGTCAAATATAGTGGTGCTGGCATGTTCCATAAATAGTAGTAAAATCTAGAGTTGCCTCTATGTCCCATAAGCAGCAGCTGAAAGTAGTGGTGTCTGGATGTCCCATAATTCAGTAGCTGCAAATACTGCTACCTGCATGCCCTTACAACAGTAGCCAAAAGTAGAGCTGTGTGCATGTTCCATTCTACTGTAGCCATACATCCCATTTAATGTAGCACACATCCCATTCTACTGTAGCCACACATCCCATTCTACTGTAGCCACATATCCCATTCTACTGTAGCCACACATCCCATTCTACTGTAACCACACGCCCCATTCTACTGTAGCCACACATCCCATTCTACTGTAGTCGCATGTCCCTTCTACTGTAGCCACACATCCCATTCTACTGTAGCCACACATCCATTCTACTGTAGCCACACATCCCATCCATTCTAATGTAGCCACACATCCCATTCTAATGTAGCCACATGTCCCATTTTACTGTAGCCACACGTCCATTTTACTGTAGCCACACGTCCCATTCTACTGTAACCACACGCCCCATTCTACTGTAGCCACACATCCCATTCTACTGTAGCCACATGTCCCATTCTACTGTAGCCACACATCCCATTCTACTGTAGCCACATGTCCATTCTACTGCAGCCACATGCCCCATTCTACTGCAGCCACACGTCCCATTCTACTGTAGCCACACGTCCCATTCTACTGTAGCCACACATCCCCTTCTACTGTAGCCACACATCCATTCTACTGTAGCCACACATCCCATTCTACTGTAGCCACACACCCATTCTACTGTAGCCACACATCCCATTCTACTGTAGCCACACATCCCATTTACTGTAGCCACACATCCCTTCTACTGTAGCCACATGTCCCATTCTACTGCAGCCACATGTCCCATTCTACTGTAGCCACACGTCCATTTTACTGTAGCCACACGTCCCATTCTACTGCAGCCACACGTCCCATTCTACTGTAGCCACATATCCCATTCTACTGCAGCCACATATCCCATTCTACTGCAGCCACACATCCCATTCTACTGTGGCCACAAATCCCATTCTACTGCAGCCACATATCCCATTCTACTGCAGCCACATGTCCCATTCTACTGCAGCCACACATCCCATTTTACTGTAACCACACGTCCCATTCTACTGTAGCCACATCCCATTCTACTGCAGCCACACATCCCATTCTACTGTAGCCCATGTCCCATTCTACTGTAGCCCCATGTCCATTCTCTGTAGCCACACATCCCATTTTACTGTAGCCCCATGTCCCATTCTACTGTAGCCCCATGTCCATTCTACTGTAGCCACACGTCCCATTCTACTGTAGCCACACGCACAGCTATTTGTGTGTCCCATAAAACAGTAGGAAAATGTAGAGCTGCCTGCATTTCCCATAAAACAGTAGTGCTTCATGTGTGTCCCATAAAATGGTAGCAAAAGTTGTGCTGCCTGTAAGTCCTATCAAACAGAAGCCAAATGTCATGCTGCCTACTACAAGTCCTATCAAACAGAAGCCAAATATAGTGCTGCCTACTACAAGTCCTATCAAACAGAAGCCAAATATAGTGCTGCCTACTACAACTTGTACAAGTCCTATAAAACAGAAGCCAAATATAGTGCTGCCTACTACAAGTCCTATCAAACAGAAGCCAAATATAGTGCTGCCTACTACAAGTCCTATCAAACAGAAGCCAAATATAGTGCTGCCTACTACAAGTCCTATCAAACAGAAGCCAAATATAGTGCTGCCTACTACAAGTCCTATCAAACAGAAGCCAAATATAGTGCTGCCTACTACAAGTCCTATAAAACAGAAGCCAAATATAGTGCTGCCTACTACAAGTCCTATCAAACAGAAGCCAAATGTAGTGCTGCCTACTACAAGTCCTATCAAACAGAAGCCAAATGTCGTGCTGCCCATTACAAGTCCTACAAACCAGAAGCCCAACGTAGTGCTGCCTTCTACAAGTCCTACAAAACAATAGCCAAATGTAGAGCTGCAATTTCACATCTGACTGATCCATGGCATAACACCATTGTCTTTCTCTTGAGAGATGATGCCAGATGGATGTCAACAAAGCCTCTGGGAAAAGTATAGCTGTCAGAACAACACATACAGCAAGACAGTAGCAAAACGTAGTGGAGGCTTAATGGTACATGCAGTGTAAAAAAAAAATTTAAAAAAAGCAAAAACAAACTCCCCATTAGGCCAAAGTTGACGAAAACGGATCTGGCCGGACAACACACAGTGTCATAAGGCACCAACAAACAACATCAACAACAAAGTCAACAATAACAACAACATGGCTGGACGCCTTCAAGAGCCTCCCAGTCTGCTGTGCACACTGCACAATGTGTCACACTGTGATCACACCCCTGTAGGCCTACCCCTAACCCATCCCTAGCCCCTCCCCTACTCCTCCCCTCCTGACCTTTCCTCTGTGGACTGTGGAGGCAATCAGAGTGACACACACCGTCTGTTGGGCCCCAGCCCTCCCCCGCCCCCTCCATCCCCCTTCACACACCCCGCCCCTCCCCCTGCAGAGGGCATGGCGTAACGTGATAGTGCTGGAGCTGGTTGGTCATTATCACTGCTGTGCTGGTCAGCGTGGTAGGCCTACAGCAGGGAGGTCATCGAGGTAGTGAGGCAGGTCAGGCTGTGTAAGACGGTGGTAGAGCAGACTTCTCAGGCCTGGGTAGGTAAACAGGGCTCCGTGCCTTCACCTCTTGCTGTCAGCGACAGTGCCAGTGGTGGCAGTGGTACGCTTTCACACGCTGTGCTTTCTGTGTGCTCTCTCTCACTGTGTCTCTGCGCAAGTGTGTGTGTGTGTGTGTGTGTGTGTGTGCGCGCGCGCACGCGCACGTGTGTGTGTAGCCAGTCAGTAGCGTCCCTTGTGAGCCTGTACAATACCGGTCATTGTTGTCTGCTTCTGTCCTCCAAATATTCTTTTACAACTGTTCCCCATAGCGCTGCTCTGGTCAGTATGCATTAACTTAATCATAAAGTGGTTCAGAGTTCTGGGGCTGCCCTCTCCCCCTCTTTCTTCTCTCTGGGCAAGTTTTTGTTCAGTGTGTGTGTGTGTGTGTGTGTGTGTGCGCGCGTGCGTGGTGTGTATGTGTTTGTGTGTGTGTGTGTGTGTGTGTGTGTGTGTGTGTGTGTGTGTGTGTGTGTGTGTGTGTGTGCGTACGTGCGTGCGTGTGTGTGTGGTGTGTGTATGGTGGGTGGGTGTGTGCTCGCGTGCGTGGTGCGCGCGTGCGTGCGTGCATGTGTGTGTGAGTGTGTGTGAGTGTGTGTGCGTGCATGCACATGAGCTCTTCAGTTTCACACCATTTCGCTGGAAGTTATATCAGACAACAAAAAAGAACAATTTCTCTCTCTCTCTCTCTCTCTCTCTCTCTCTCTCTCTCTCTCTCTCTCTCTCTCTCTCTCTCTCAGTTTACTAGTAAAGTATTGAACTAGTGATCTGGTGATTACTGGGGTCACCAGTTCGATCTCCATGGGGGCTCTTTCACTACACTATTCCATTGGCAGCAATGATTGGTCATTTGTCATCCATTTGATTTATTGTCAGTTTAATATCAGATTAATGCTTACATGAATTATGCAGTGATTTACTGCAAAATCCTAACTGGTGTGTGGACACACACACACACACACACACACACACACACACACACACACACACACACACACACACACACTCTCTCTCTTCTCTCTCACACACACACACACACATACTATCTCACACCTATACAAACACATCCTCTCTCTCTCTCTCTCAAAGACATACACACATAATACCTGAATCCACACATATATCTGATCTACACACACACACACACACACACACACACACACACACACACACACACACACACACACTTGCACAAAGACATACACATAATTCAGGTCTGTGTCCACTGATACGGCCAATGTCTCCCACCCATCACCCAGCCCCACATCCTTCTCTCTTCACAGGGAAATAGGGTGGAGTCTCCAAAGAAGCTGACATCCAAAGTTCTACTCAGCTGAAGTAGGTCAAGGCTCTTCCTGCTTCCCAACTGTCTGTCAGCTAGCCAGGTACAGGCTACAAACACAATCCTATAACCCCCTCCCACCCAGTCCTCCACCCTATCATCAAGATTTGTAATGAAGTTTCTTGTACGTTTTTAGAAGATGTATTTTAAACACATGTGTGAAAGGTGGGTTTTTTTTTGTTTGTTTTTGGATGACTTGTGAGTTGATTTTAACGTGGTGACAGCCCTTTGCGGTCGGCTGGGCTATAAGCAACGTTACCTTACCTTACCTTATCACCATGTGAAAAAGTGACACAAAAAGATACAGTCTGCTTCCTGTCACTAAGTGAAGCAAAAAGACAAAAACATAACAAGTGTTTTCATATTTGGGTGAAGCGAAATAAAGACATAGACCACATCCTATCTATCACTGAGTGAAGTGAAGTGAAATAAATTACAGACTGCTTCCTATCATTGAATGAAGTGAAATAAAATACAGACTGCTTCCTATCACTGAGTGAAGTGAAATAAATACAGACTGCTTCCTATCATTGAGTGAAGTGAAATAAAATACAGACTGCTTCCTATCATTGAATGAAGTGAAATAAATTACAGACTGCTTCCTATCATTGAATGAAGTGAAATAAAATACAGACTGCTTCCTATCATTGAGTGAAGTGAAGTAACATACAGACTGCTTCCTATCACTGAGTGAAGTGAAGTGAAGTAACATACAGACTGCTTCCTATCACTGAGTGAAGTGAAGTGAAGTAACATACAGACTGCTTCCTATCACTGAGTGAAGTGAAGTGAAGCAACATACAGACTGCTTCCTATCACTGAGTGAAGTGAAGTGAAGTAACATACAGACTGCTTCCTACCACTGAGTGAAGTGAAGTGAAATAACATACAGACTGCTTCCTATCACTGAGTGAAGTGAAATAACATACAGACTGCTTCCTATCACTACTTGAAGTGAAACAACATACAGACTGCTTCCTATCACTGAGTGAAGTGAAATAACATACAGACTGCTTCCTATCACTACTTGAAGTGAAACAACATACAGACTGCTTCCTATCACCGGGTGATGTGAAGTGAAAGAAGATACAGACTGCTTCCTATCACTACTTGAAGTGAAGTAACATAGAGACTGCTTCCTGAAGTGAAATAACATACAGACTGCTTCCTATCACTATGGGAAGTGAAATAAGATACAGACTGCTTATTATCACTGTGTGAAGTGAAGCGAAAGAAGACACAGACTGCTTCCTACCCCAAAGGGAATGAAACAAGCCACAAACAGCTTTGTATCTCCTCCCCCTCACCCCACCCCAGCCCCACTCTCCTTGCTTCCCCATTTCCCTCTCTAATTGAGTGAACAGAAACAGTAGAAAGGTTAAGAGAATCAATCTAATGTCAGCTTGTCATTTGGCAGCAGACAGTTTTGCCCTGATTCCAGCACTGTCCCCACGCCCTTTCCCTACTTCCTCACTCCCACACCCTTTCCCTACTTCCTCACTCCCACACCCTTTCCCTACTTCCTCACTCCCACGCCCTTTCCCTACTTCCTCACTCCCACACCCTTTCCCTACTTCCTCACTCCCACACCCTTTCCCTACTTCCTCACTCCCACACCCTTTCCCTACTTCCTCACTCCCACACCCTTTCCCTACTTCCTCACTCCCACACCCTTTCCCTACTTCCTCACTCCCACACCCTTTCCCTACTTCCTCACTCCCACACCCTTTCCTTCCCCACCCCACAACCTTTTCTCTCCCTCTCTCTCTCTCTCTCACACACACACACACACACACCTCTGTTCTGTAGGTGTCAACCTGCTGATGTGTTGGGTGGTAGAGCCAAAGAGAATGGATACAGAATAAACCTCTCCACCACTAGGCCTTGGTCTGTCCACCATTGTCCTTTGGTTGGCAGTATGGGATAAACCAGCCTGAGAGAAATGGATACCCCTAGGCTTGGTCTGTCTTCTGCAGTCCTTTTGCTGACAGTATCTGGTACTCCACCACTAGGCCTTGGTCTGTCCACCATTGTCTTGGGATAAAACAGCCTGAGAGAAATGGATACCCCTAGGCTTGGTCTGTCTTCTGCAGTCCTTTTGCTGACAGTACCAGGTATTACAGCCATGGAGAATGGGTACATGGTGCACCTCTAGTCTACACAAATAAGCCTGGGTCTATCCATCTCTGTCCTTCTGTTGACAGGATTATGACTGTGTGATTGAAGTAAAGTGTTATAAACAAAAATTTTGCAACACTGTAAACTTAATGGTAAAACATTAAAACAGACAGAAAATAAGAGGGGTCTTAGTACTGACCTTTGAGGCCCACTAAATTTTGCAGGAAATAACTTTGATCTCAAGGAATTAATTTTCAAAACCTGTTGACGATCAGTCTGAAAAGACAAAAACAAATCTGAAGACTTCATTTGATACTTTATGATACAACAGCTTTTCAATGAGAAGAGTGGCTGACAACATCAACTGCTTTAGCAAAATCAATAAAAAGCATTCCAGTAAGCTCATTGTTGCTTATATTTGAAAGACATCTATTGATAACTTGTATAAGAGAGGCATGGCAAGAGAGATTTTTTTTGAAAACATTATTCATTCTCATGAATAATATCAAAATGTTTCAAATTAGAATATAGTGTGTTTGAATAATGCCTTTCAAGTGGTTTACATAAACATATAGTACTGAAATAGGTCTATGCTTTGAGTGATTGGCAGGATTCCTAATCTGATACGAAGATGTGGCTTTCGTTTGCTTAAATTTGAGGGGGAAGTGGCTTTTATCAATACACAAATCATAAAGCTCAATACATAAATTATAAAGCTAAGTGAGTGTATCAGCAATACCAATTTAAGCTATTTTGATATTGTACCATCTATTCCTATAAATCTTTGGTTCCTGATTGGTTTAAAGATACAAAACATGGAATACTTCATTCAGTGACACTGCTGGTTGGTCAAAAGGTGAAATGTTTTTTTGAATGGCAGTATTTTTCTTGTGCATGTAAATTATTTTAAAAAATTGGTGTGTGTGTGTGTGTGTGTGTGTGTGTGTGTGTGTGTGTGTGTGGATATATATGAATTAAGCAGAAAAAGGCCAGTGACTTTGCCATGATTCTGAAAAAAATGCCTGCCCCCCCACCACACCACACATTTTTCATTCCAAATAGCCTGTCTTCCCTCTCCCTCCCACTATAACAGTACTTCCTCAAGTTCCCCCCTCCCTCAGAACTTGTTCCTCCCGCTGCCCGTCACTCCTACCTCGGAACCTCCAGGCAGGGAGTTGGTCCAGTTGATTTGGGTGTTATCCACCCCTTCATCCTTCCTTCTATTGATCCCCTCTGTCCTTCCCTCTCCTCCTCCCCCCCCCTGAGAGCACGCACGTATATTGTATGCACAGAGAGAGAGAAAGAGAGAGAGAGAGAGAGAGAGAGAGAGAGGGGGGGGTTATATAGTCCTGTACCTGGCTATAAGTCCCGTGTACATTATGGTGTTAGGAGAATTTCTCACTTGATTTGAGTCAAGGGGCACCTAGACATGAAAAATCACGGAGGTGATCGGGCACCACCCTGGTACATTTTGCGTAATGGCCGATTCAAATATGGCCGCCACCCGCCGCCGTGAAAATCCTAACTTTTGTGTTTTTGACAATATATACACTTGTAACACTTCTAATCCAACTGATTTTGGTGTGCTGAGTTCATTTCAGGTATTATTTTGTCCATTTGGGGTCATCTTAACCTTCAAATGCCATGGTCAAGGTAATTTTCTTATACTGACGGTCTTGACCATAACCTGGCGATATTCTCGCAGTAACAACAGGGCTCCTATACATAATGCTACTAATTCTGACATGCATTTACACTGTACGATTCACTATTAAAGATATAAGTCATTCTGATCTTGAATTCACAAGTGAACGCCGTTTTCACCTATTCAACTAAAACTGTCTTTGCTGCTTTTTCACTTTTTTTCTGTATTGTGTGGTCAATGACACATCCCAACAGAAACAGAAAAAGTTCTCAAGTATGCAACAAACATGCTCAATGTGACTGTAATGGTCTCTTTCCATCACTGATTGGAACATGGAGAATTATTTGCTTTTCCGTGGCAGAATGTGATGCAGCAAACTCCAGTAGAACAGCACCCACACCGTCGAGTGTCACACTTGCCTGCACACTTGCATATTGTGAGCAAAGTGGGTGGCAAGGGCTTCATGCATTTAGTTGGCAACAGGGTGTCAAAATGTTGCTCCCACCCATGTTCTAGTGGTTCTAGGTAGCCCTCACGTTGTTGACTGGCCGCCCCAAGCAGATGGCATGCTTTGTGCACCAGAGAGGCTTCTCTGTGGATGTGGCCTCTGATGACACTGCTTTGTGGGTGGGAGAGAGTCCATTCCAGCTGTAGCACTGCTGTAGTTCTCCACTCTGAGCTGGTTGAACATTTCAGCAGTTGTTGTTGGTCTGACACCCGCCCAGACATGTACACGGTACATTTCTGCCAGAGCTTCATCTTGCACTGACAAGCTGTCTGTCTATCCAAAGTTCGTCAGATGCTGTACACGGTCAGTGGCCTCACAAACTTTCAAAGTTGTCGCAGACAGCTGAACCAAGCATCAATGGCAGTTTGGTGCGATGAAAGCGTGTTTGCTGTGGCGGCAGATGTTTACCTGCATGAGACAGAACAGTTCAAGGATCTGCTCATCTGCTTGGGACCCTTCCACTGGACTCGCATTCTGCTCAGGTTCCAGGGCAAACTGCTTCGAGGTTCTGGCTTAGACGACGCACTGGTTGAATGTGGCGTGTTTGGACGTGGCCTTCAAGGACGTTGTGGAGGCACAGAGAACCATAGACATTGCAAAGGAGCATGGCATGGACATCAAGCAGATACTTGCACACGATCTGCTGCCAGTGACTCCACTGTTTGATGGTGATCTTCCCGCTCACGTCAACAAGTCAACACTTGTTGGTGAAATTGAATCTGAACTGGCCCTCACACAGTGGAATCAGACGTATCTTCTTCCCACTCATGTTGTGGTAGACTTCATGTCAAAGATGCGACAGATGCCGCTAGCAGAATTCTCTACCCTCGGTGATGTAGTCACTGCAGTCATCACATCAGCCACAAGCCTCTGCCATGCGTCGGACTACGTTCACCTGCTGTTAGATTCATACGTTGAACTTTCCCTGAAAGGACAGCCCATGAGGCGAGCTGGTGTGACGCCCATTGACAATATTGGCATGAACGCAGACACACCCATCCCTCGACAGCTTGACAAGTTCTGGGCATCTGAGAAGAACAAACAGAATCTTCAGCTGCTGGTTCAAGATATGGTGAGCAATCGAGCCGAAGGAAATCTTGTCATCATCGCCAGCTCTGTCGTCTCTGATGATGAGGTGACTTGACTTACTTGACTTAGTCCTCTGAATTCCCTGGTGAACATAGGGCCGCAACCACATTCTTCCAGCGGACACGGTTTCGGGAGATGCTCTTCAGCTCGGCCCACGTCATTCCGGCGGCCTTCACTTCTGCGTCGGTACTCCTTCGCCATGTCTGTCTTGGTCTTCC
>JAFLJL010018573.1:30579-65579 GCA_018398815.1 Conus ventricosus | reverse complement strand
TTTACATTCTGAAGACAACAGGTGTGTGTGTGTGTGTGTGTGTGTGTGTGTGTGTGTGTGTGTGTGTGTGTGTGTGTGTGTGTGTGTGAGAGAGAGAGAGAGAGAGAGAGAGAGAGAGAGAGAGAGAGAGAGAGAGAGAGAGAGAATATTAAGCAAGCCAAAGTGTATTATGAAAATTTATTTTGGTTTTTAAGGATTCTGTACAGTTTCCACTGGGGCTGTGCTGAACAACAAAATAACAGTTATAGAGTGCAAGAGTCATGTTAATAATATAATGCACAATGCCAGCATGCACTTATAATTCAGTCTGGGTCTGCAAACATCAGCTTATACGGGAGCCATCTTGAAATGAAATCTTTATACACAAAATATTGTCATTTCATACCTACATTTCAGTTTATTGAGAAATACTTGCGGTCTTGGAGATTTCTGTTCTATTCTACACTGATGAAGACAGTGTTTAGCAAATAATACAATGAAATAAAATGCATGGTCTATATGTACATTTTGTCAAATCCAATTATGGCTGATTCAGTTATCTGCAATATGCATGTAGACATTTTTCATTCATTAAAACCACCAGTGTTTCCCAAAAATGTTGAATAACTGTACAGTGTCAAAACATGTCCGTAAGAATCTCCTTAACTAGGCTACAGAAAGTACATCCATCACAGTTCAGAACACCAATTTTCTTAAACACAACATTAGTTCCAAGGCATCTGTGTATCATTCATAACTGTAACCATTTCACTTTTATGTCAGAAATTTTGCTGAAATATACAGAACAGTTTTCTGGTCATTTTAAACATTCAGTTCTGTATCGCACTTCGTGCAGCACTTCAGATGAATATTATCAATAAGTATGTCATACTATAATTTTTTATCCTTTACAGACTGGCGTCAACATTTTGAAACATATGCATATTTATACATTTATTAGTATTTTCAACTTTTATTTTTGTTTTTCATATACTATACCGATTATAGCTGCTTTAAACCCAGAAAAAGCAAAAAATTAGCAATACAGTACAACCCTTTGTTGATCCACGCTTTTCCCAAAATGGGCATTTTCCCTTTCTGTATTCTGTTATTATGAAAGACTAGTTCTGCAAGAAGTTCACCAGAAATCTGATATTAACTTTGTAGAAAAAGTGTTTGTTTGCAGTAAATAGCTCTGTCCAAAATATATTTGAGTTATGAAATGAAGGAAATATTTCTGGTCCATATTTTTCAATATCGTTTAGAAGTGGAAAGCCAGATGTTATGATAGGTTTCCATCAGATGTTATGATAGGCTTCCATCAGATGTGATGATAGGTTTCCATCAGATGTTATGATAGGTTTCCATCAGATGTGATGATAGGTTTCCATCCATCAGATGTGATGATAAGTTTCCATCAGATGTGATGATAGGTTTCCATCAGATGTGATGATAGGTTTCCATCCATCAGATGTGATGATAGGTTTCCATCAGATGTGATGATAGGTTTCCATCAGATGTTATGATAGGTTTCCATCAGATGTGATGATAGGTTTCCATCAGATGTGATGATAGGTTTCCATCAGATGTGATGATAGGTTTCCATCAGATGTGATGATAGGTTTCCATCAGATGTTATGATAGGTTTCCATCAGATGTGATGATAGGTTTCCATCAGATGTGATGATAGGTTTCCATCCATCAGATGTGATGATAGGTTTCCATCAGATGTGATGATAGGTTTCCATCAGATGTGATGATAGGTTTCCATCAGATGTGATGATAGGTTTCCATCCATCAGATGTTATGATAGGTTTCCATCAGATGTGATGATAGGTTTCCATCAGATGTGATGATAGGAGGTTTCCATCCATCAGATGTTATGATAGGTTTCCATCAGATGTGATGATAGGTTTCCATCAGATGTGATGATAGGTTTCCATCAGATGTGATGATAGGTTTCCATCCATCAGATGTTATGATAGGTTTCCATCAGATGTGATGATAGGTTTCCATCAGATGTGATGATAGGTTTCCATCAGATGTGATGATAGGTTTCCATCCATCAGATGTGATGATAGGTTTCCATCAGATGTGATGATAGGTTTCCATCCATCAGATGTGATGATAGGTTTCCATCAGATGTGATGACAGGTTTCCATCAGATGTGATGATAGGTTTCCATCAGATGTGATGATAGGTTTCCATCAGATGTGATGATAGGTTTCCATCCATCAGATGTGATGATAGGTTTCCATCAGATGTGATGATAGGTTTCCATCAGATGTGATGATAGGTTTCCATCCATCAGATGTGATGATAGGTTTCCATCCATCAGATGTGATGATAGGTTTCCATCAGATGTGATGATAGGTTTCCATCCATCAGATGTGATGATAGGTTTCCATCCATCAGATGTGATGATAGGTTTCCATCCATCAGATGTGATGATAGGTTTCCATCAGATGTGATGATAGGTTTCCATCAGATGTGATGATAGGTTTCCATCAGATGTGACGATAGGTTTCCATCCATCAGATGTGACGATAGGTTTCCATCCATCAGATGTTATGATAGGTTTCCATCCATCAGATGTTATGATAGGTTTCCATCAGATGTTATGATAGGTTTCCATCCATCAGATGTGATGATAGGTTTCCATTAGTGGTGTGGGGTCTGAACTTTCTGCAGCCAAGTTCATTTTAATGATGATGCAAACATTTTTTTAATCTGTAAGTCCAAGACCACCATTTTTTAAAATACTCTTATACGCAGTATTTTTCTTTATTTTGTCTAGTTCTTTTTTTTTTTTAATTCCACACAAATTTGTGACAGTAACTTTGTAAACTCTGAAAAAAGTGTCTAGTGGATTAGGTAGTAAGAGCCACAAATGAATGAGTTTTGATAAAATAAGAGATTTTAAAACTGCCACCCGCCCAAAGGAATTAGTTGTCTCTCAACCAAATCTTTTGAGAATAAATGTTTCATGTCTGCTAACTTTCTGAATGATTAATATCTGCACAGTTTTGAAAATCACTGGTAAACAAGATTCTGAGAATTTTGAATCCTTGCGGGTTCCACTCTATACCCAAATGGTCTATGCAACGAACTGTAGAGGGTTTTTTTAACAGCTCCCCAACCAAACTGCACTAGAGTTTTCCCAGGATTCATATACAAAGCTGACATACGACCAAATCTTTCCAGTACGTTTGTACATGTCTCAAATTATTTTTTTATCGCCTGCTAAAAGAAACTCTGTATCATCTGTGTATTGAGAGTTTATGTTCAATGGTATCAATGATTATTCTGTGTATGTCTACATTTTCAAGATTTTTTTTTTTTTGCTGTCCCAACCTCTGCGCTACCTCAGAGGCAGTACACCCACGCCGCTCATTCTGACACCCCGTCCACAGCCATAGCCCGGACGGCCCCGCCGCAGCCCCGGCACAGGCAATCCACAGGGAGCAGTCAATGTCAAGTCATCATGAGGCAACCCACCGGAGGAGACACTGCACTGCTGCCGAGTCACTTCGGTGGTGTTCAGTGGCGCCTGTTCTGATCTAACATACACAGGACACCACCTACTAAGCCCCCTACTGACGACAATAATTGCTTAGTCGCGGAGCCGGCGTGAGTGAGCTCTCCCTCCGGAGGGCGCCACCACGTCCGTCCAACGACAGCCCCCATGGACTCGCCGATACCGGTGACCACGACGGAAGCAAACCAAGGCCACAGACGTGGAGAGGACATCGAAACTGAGGTCACCATGAGAGCAGGGCATGAAGGGCCACAGAATTTGAGACATTTTTTTTAAAATGCTGATCAATGGGAATGACGATGATTAAGATGATGCTACGGATTTCCATTTCGGTCTGAGACTACATGACAGGGCTGTACTCTACGCTTCCTTTAATAATATATCCTGGCATCAACCAGGCCCGAGAGATACAGGCACCTGCAGTGTTGGTCAGGAAATTTGAGCAACACTCTCAGAAACGCATCCATTAAGTGGATGAAACTCGACTGTGTGGTCCCAGTCTTCCCAACTGAGTCCGCAGCAAACTCAACTCTGGGTAGGAGCCGGTCGGGGCAGAAAAAACCCACATGACTCTGATGGGATTCGAACCCACGACCTCCCAGCCGGGAGTCCGCGACGCTAACCACTTCGCCACGGCGGCTGGTTACATTTTCAAGATTCACTAAAGCTAGAATTTCAACACGCAAGATAAATAAGTATGGTGACAGTGGGTCACCTTGTCTGCATCCTTGGTATATCTTAAACCAACTGGAAAGTTGACCATTAACAAGGACACATGATTTTGTATTTTTGTAAAAGGTTTTTACCAATTTGCAGAAGCCCTGTTGAAAGCCAAATGCCTTCAATACTTCTAACAGAAATCCCAGCTATGCTTTCTCCGGGTCAATGTTTAATAAAAGCTCCGGTAAGTAGCGTTCTTCTTAGGAAGCAATTATGTTGTAAATGAGCCTAATATTATTCATTATGTATCTATTCCTGATAAAACCTGTTTGGTTCTCGTTAATGAGACCTGTGTCGCCGCACGGATTGTCGCAACGGCACGGATTGTCGCAAATTCACGAATGTGACAATCCATGCCAGACCTGGCGGCACGGATTGTAGCAACAGCATGGATTGTCTCATGCGACAGTTTGTGTCTGACCTCCTGGCACGGATTGTTGCAGCGGCACAGATTGTCGCAGTCTACATTTCTTTGAGGTGCTCGCAAATGACCACAATTTGTTGATCCTCACTCTTTCATACCGCTTCCCCCTCCACCCCCACCCCCTTCCCCACCCTGATCAATCCCCCCTCTCTCTCTTTCCACTCTCTCTCCCGTGTGTCCCCCCTCTCTCTCTCTCCCCTCCTCTCTCTCTTGCTCTCTCTCTCTCTATCCACACTCTCTCTCTCTCTGTCTGTCTGTCCATCTGTCTGTCTCAGTGTCTCTCTCCAGATCCTGAAAAGAAAAAGAACAATCGCCGTAGGTTTTAGTTTGAAATCGAGGGATTTTGAGCACAGTGTTGTCAGTAAAAGAACACAACTGCCTAGAAGGAACATAAAGATGGAGATCAGAAAGGTAGGAATGAGCTAAGCCATTCAAAGATTGAAAGCAGAGTAAGGACAGTTTGTAGTCTATTCATTTTTCAACCGGCAGGCAGTGAAGAGAAAGAAGTATGAGAGTGACATGAGAAGATCCGAGTTGTCTGAGAAACGAGCAGCATTGTTTTGTACTTTCTGGAGACTACTGAGAAGATTCTGGGGACAGCCAGCTAGAACAGAATTACAGTAATCAAATCTAGACAGAATGAAGGCAGAAACAAGGGGTTTTGTGGCATCAACAGAGAGAAGATGTCATGCAGAACCAATGTGGTGAAGCTCAAAGTAACAGACACGGCAGACTGTGGAAACATGTTGCTGGAAGGAAAGTGCTGAGTCAAAGGTAACGTGTAAATTCCGTGTGGATGACGATGTCTGAATAAGGCAATTTTCCAATTTGATAGAGTTTGGGATAGTCAGATGAAAGATGTCTTTGGGGTGTAAAGATCATTTCAGTTTTTTCATTGTTGAACTGAAGTTTGTTAACCGTCATCCAAGATTTTATGTCCATGATACATGACTGTGTACGTTGGATATGTAAATTTGATTGTCGTCTGAAAAGCAGTGGTGAGACAGGCTATGATGGGCAACAATGTCGGGTGTAGAGTATGAAAAGGAGGGAGCCCATGACAGATACCTGGTGAACTCTGCACTGGAGAATAGCTGGTTGAGAGGTGAAACCATTTATAGAGACAAACTGAGTTAGATAATGAGATATATAAGACTGAAACCATGACAGTGCTTTATCAGAAATACCGAAATTTCGTGCAGACGAGACAAAAGAATGGAGTGATCAATGGTGTCAAAAGCAGCAGATAAGTCAAGAAGAGAGAGCAGAGATATTTGATTATCATCAAGGGCCAATAAAAGATCGTTCACAATTTTCAGGTGAGCATTTTCTGTGCTGTGGCCAACCAGAGCGGTATGCTGACTGTAAAGCGTACAGAAGGTTGTTGCAGTGTTGGTGATTGTGAATCTGAAGAAGCACAGAAAGAAAGGGTAAACTAGAAACAAGCCTGTAGTGTTTAAGATTACCAGCATCAAGGAAGGGTTTCTTAAGAAAAGGTCTAACAACTGCAGTTTTGAATACAGAAGGAAAACAGGCTGAGCTTAGGGATTCATTCACAATTTTAGGAAGGGAGTCTTAGAGGCAGGGAGTCTTTAGGAAAGGAGTCATATAGGAAGTCTTTAGGAAGGGAGTCTTAAGGCAGGAAGTCTTTAGGAAGGAAGTCTTAAGAGGAAGTCTTTAAGAAAGGAATCTTATAGGAAGTCTTTAGGAAGGGCATCTTGAGGAAGGGAGTCTTATAGGAAGGAAGTCTTTAGGTGGGGAGTAATATAGGGGGGAAGTCTTTAGGGAGTCTTAAGGCAGGAAGTCTTTAGAAAGGGAGTCTTATAGGAAGTCTTTAGGTAGAGAGTAATATAGGAAGTCTTTTAAGGCAGTGTTTATAGGGAGGCAATCTTTATGGGGAGAATCATTATAGGAGGGAATCTTTATAGGGAGAGTCGTTATAGGAGGGAGTCGTTATAGGAGGGAGTCATTATAGGAGGGAGTCATTATAGGAGGGAGTCTTTATAGGAGGGAGTCATTATAGGAGGGAGTCTTTATAGGGAAAGTCGTTACAGGTAAGATAAGATAATGTTGCTTATAGCCCAGCCGACCGCAAAGGGCCACATCAGGGCTGAAGTCGTTACAGGAGGGAGTCTTTATTGGGTGAGTCGTTATAGGAGGGAGTCTATAGGGAGAGTTATTGGAGGAAGTCTTTATAGGGAGAGTCGTTATAGGAGGGAGTCTTTATAGGGAGAGTCGTTATTGGAGGAAGTCTTAATAGGGAGAGTCGTTATAGGAGGGAGTCTTTATAGGGACAGTCGTTATGGGAGGAAGTCTTTATAGGGAGAAGTCGTTATAGGAGAGTTCTTTATAGGGAGAGTCGTTATAGGAGGGAGTATTTTATAGCCCGTCATTATAGGAGTCTTTATAGGGAGAGTCATTATAGGAGGAAGTCTTTATAGGGAGAGTCATTATAGGAGGAAGTCTTTATAGGGAGAGTCGTTATAGGAGGGAGTATTTTATAGCCCGTCATTATAGGAGTCTTTATAGGGAGAGTCATTATAGGAGGGGGTCTTTATAGGGAGAGTCGTTATAGGAGGGAGTCTTTATAGGGAGAGTCGTTATAGGAGGGAATCTTCATAGGGAAAGTCGTTACAGGTGGGAGTCTTTACAGAGAGTCATTATGGGAGAGAGTCATTACAGGGAGAGTTTGTTGTAGGAGGGGTCTTTATAGGCAGTCATTATAGGTGGGGTTGTTTATAAGGAGAGCAGCCCTGATGTGGCCCTTCGCGGTCGGCTGGGCTATAAGCAACATTATCTTATCTTATCTTATAAGGAGAGTCGTTATAGGATGGTGTCTTATAGGGAGAATTGTTATAGGAGGGTGTCTTATATGGAGAATCGTTATAGGAGGGGATCTTTATAGGGAGAGTCATTATATGTGGGGTTCTTTATAAGGAGAGTCATTATAGGATGGTGTCTTATAGGGAGAATTGTTATAGGAGGGTGTCTTATATTGAGAATCATTATAGGAGGGGATCTTTATAGGGCGAGTCATTATAGGTGGGGTTCTTTATAAGGAGAGTCGTTATAGGATGGTGTCTTACAGGGAGAATTGTTATAGGAGGGTGTCTTATATGGAGAATCGTTATAGGAGGGGATCTTTATAGGGAGAGTCATTATAGGAGGTCTATATAGGGTCAGTCGTTATAGGAGGGGGTCTTTATAGGGAGATTCGTTACAGGAGGGAGTCTTTGTAGGGAAAGTCGTTATAGGAGGGAGTTTTTATAGGGAGAGTCGTTTGAGGAGAGGTCTTTACTGGAAGAGTCATCATATGAGGGAGTCTTTATAGGGAGAGTAATTATAGGAGAAGGTCTTTATAGGGTGAGTCGTTATAGGAGAAGGTCTTTATAGGGCGAGTCATTATAGGTCTTTATAGGGTGAGTCATTATAGGTCTTTATAGGGTGAGACACTGTAGGTCTTTATAAGGTGAGTCATTATAGGAGGATGTCTTTCAGGGATCGTGCTAAAATCACGTGTATTTCACGCATTTCACTGACCTGTGTACTCAATTTGTGACTTGCAATGTGTAAGTCGTATGCAAAAAACCTTGGTCTACAGGCAGTGCACCAAAATAAAGAAACAGGCGTCAGCGTCTGAAGCAGTGACTCTCTCACCTGCCTCACTATGTCCTGTTTCGTTTTTTTGCGTTTTTGCGCCCACTGGCAAAGAAGAATCTGAATACCGTGACAGCTAATAATACGCTGTAGTGATCATAAAACAGACTATAGATAGTGTCGGATGTGCAGGCTGTGACGTCATGCATGTCGTCAGTTTAGATCCCGCGAATGTGCTGTCATTCTTTCCCGCCATCACCCCAGTTTATGGAAAACAATGGCAGAGAAAAAGCAGCAATCCCTTCCGCGTTTCTTTTCACAGAAAAGGCCACTGGATCAGAGTGTTTCAGAATCATCAACTCCTCCTTCCTCATAAGTCAAACCTTCCACGTCTACAGCAGAAGTGCCAGTCGTACGCATTTTTTCAGCTGGTCTGCGTATGACGTACGCAACCGACAAAAACCTAGCGCAATCCATGGTCTTTATAGGGAGAGTTGTTATAGGAGAGGTCTTTATTGGAGAGTCGTTATAGGAGGGAATCTTTATAGGGAGAGTCGTTATAGGAGGGAGTATTTATAGGAAGAGTCATTATAGGAGGGGATCTTTATAGGGAGAGTGGTTATAGGATAGGTCTTTATAGGGAGAGTCGTTATAGGAGGGGGTCTTTATAGAGAGGTCGTTATAGGAGGGAGTCTTTATAGGGGGAGTCATTATAGGAGGGGATCTTTACAGGAAGAATCGTTATAGGTCTTTATAAGGAGAACTGTTATAGGAGAGGTCTTTATAAGGAGAACTGTTACAGGAGAGGTCTTTATAAGGAGAACTGTTACAGGAGAGGTCTTTATAAGGAGAACTGTTATAGGAGAGGTCTTTATAAGGAGAACTGTTATAGGAGAGGTCTTTATAGCGAGAGTCGTTATAGGAGGTCTTAATAGGCAGTCATTATAGGTCTTAATAGGCAGTCATTATAGGAGGTCTAAATAGGCAGTCATTATAGGAGGAGGTCTTAATAGGCAGAGTCATTATAGGAGAGGTCTTTTTAGGGAGAGTCATTATAGGAGGTCTTTATAGGGAGAGTCGTTATAGGAGAGGTCTTTATAGGGAGAGTGGTTATAGGAGAGGTCTTTATGGGAGAGTCGTTATAGGAGGGAATCTTTATAGGGAGAGTGGTTACAGGAGAGGTCTTTATAGCGAGAGTCATTATAGGAGGTCTTAATAGGCATGGCAGTCATTATAGGAGGAGGTCTTAATAGGCAGTCATTATAGGAGGAGGTCTTAATAGGCTGAGTCGTTGATAGGAGAGGTCTTTATAGGGAGAGTGGTTATAGGAGAGGTCTTTTTAGGGAGAGTGGTTATAGGAGGTCTTTTAGGGCGAGTCGTTATAGGAGAGGTCTTTATGGGAGAGTCGTTATAGGAGGGAACCTTTATAGGGAGAGTGGTTATAGGAGAGGTCTTTATAGGGAGAGTGTTTACAGGAGGGAGTCTTTATAGGGAGAGTGTTTATAGGAGGGAGTCTTCATAGGGAGAGTCGTTCTAGGAGGGAATCTTTATAGGAGAGTGGTTATAGGAGAGGTCTTTATAGGGAGAGTCGTTGTAGGAGGGAGTCAAGAGTTTATAGGGAGAGGTCATTATAGAAGGGAGTCCTTATAGGGAGAGTCATTATATGAGAGTCGTTATAGGAGGGAGTCTTATAGGGAGAGTCGTTATAGGAGGGGATCTTTACAGGAAGTCGTTACAGGAGAGGTGTTTATAGGATGAGTTGTTATAGGAGAGGTCTTTATAGGATGAGTCATTACAGGAGGGAGTCTTTATAGGGTGAGTTGTTACAGGAGGGAGTCATTGTAGGGAGAGCGTTTTAGGAGGGAATCGTTATAGGAGGGAGTCATTATAGGGAGAGTTGTTGTAGGAGGGAGTCTTAATAGGGGGAGTCTAATAGGTGGGAGTCTTTATGGGGAGCGTCCTAATAGGAGGGAGTCTTTACAGAAGTCGTTATGGAAGGGTCTTTATAGGGAGAATTGTTACAGGAGGTCTTTACATGGTGTTATAGGAGAGGTTTTTATAGGGAGAGTCGTTATAGGAGTGGTGTTTATTGGGCGAGTCGTTATAGGTGGGGGTCTTTATAGGATGAGTCATTATAGGAGGTCTTTATAGGGTGAGTCGTTATAGGAGGAGTCTTTATAGGGAGAGTCATAATAGGAGGGAGTCTTTGTAGGGAGAGTCATAATAGGAGGGAGTCTTTGTAGGGAGAGTCTTTATAGGAGGGGGTCTTTATAGGGAGAGTCATTATAGGAGGGGGTCTTTATAGGATGCGACGTTATAGGAGGTGTCTTTATAGGATGAGTCGTTACAGGAGGGAGTCTTTACAGGGAGAGTGGTTATTGGAGGGAGTCTTTATAGGGAGAGTGGTTATAGGAGAGGTCTTTACAGGATGAGTCATTATAGGAGGGAGTCTTTATAGGATGAGTAGTTTAAAGAGGGAGTCTTTAAAGGGTGAGTTGGTTTAGGAGAGATCTTTACAGGGTGAGTTGTTATAGGAAGAGGTCTTAGTGGGGAATGTTTTTATGTGGCGGAAGTCTTGATACAAAGGCTCTTTCCTAAAATGAGATCCTTCAAAGTCAACCAAATTCCTCCTTGATACAAAGGGTCTTTCCTAAAATGAGATCCTTCAATGTCAAGCAAACTACAGAACTACACCCCCTCAAAATCCTGCAAAGCTACAATTTCAAGCTTTACAAGATGTGTGAGTACATTTGGAGAATACAGAACTGTCAGATAGAAGGTTAGTGCACACATTTCTGTCGTACTAGTTACTACACAGTTCTGAACTAAGCCTGTGGTCCAACATATGCTTGCCTGTTAACAAGCCCCTCATTTCTGTCGGTCCAACATATGCTTGCCTGTCAACAAGCCCCTCATATCTGTCATACTACACTGTTCTGAACTAAGCCTGTGGTCCAACATATGCTTACCTGTTAACAAGCCCTCATTTCTGTCATACTACACTGTTCTGAACTAAGCCTGTGGTCCAACCTATGCTTGCCTGTTAACAAGCCCCTCATTTCTGTCACACTACACTGTCCTGAACTAAGCCTGTGGTCCAACATATGCTTGCCTGTTAACAAGCCCCTCATATCTGTCGGTCCAACATATGCTTACCTGTTAACAAGCCCCTCATTTCTGTCATACTACACTGTCCTGAACTAAGCCTGTGGTCCAACATATGCTTACCTGTTAACAAGCCCCTCATTTCTGTCACACTACACTGTCCTGAACTAAGGCTGTGGTCCAACCTATGCTTACCTGTTAACAAGCCCCTCATTTCTGTCATACTACACTGTTCTGAACTAAGCCTGTGGTCCAACATATGCTTACCTGTTAACAAGCCCCTCATTTCTGTCACACTACACTGTCCTGAACTAAGGCTGTGGTCCAACCTATGCTTACCTGTTAACAAGCCCCTCATTTCTGTCATACTACACTGTTCTGAACTAAGCCTGTGGTCCAACATATGCTTACCTGTTAACAAGCCCCTCTGTGAGGGGTCCCACAGTTCACTGGGTTCGTTTTGTGATCCACACTCAACGTTTGAGGAGTGTCTCTTTCCTGTCAAATACATCCATACAAATTCTCCCCAAGAAGCCTGCCATCTACTCTTTCAATCAGGTCAATCCTCATGGGTTGGGCCCACACCACAGTTTATGGCAGAAAGATTTATTGATCCAGGCACCACTGTGCCAGAGAGAATTGCCCGGTATTGTGCAAGACCCAAACAAGCATGATACTGCAATTTATTGATGCCTGTTGTCTTTACCTGTTGGTTTGTTTTATGTGTGATGAGACTGGCAAACTCATCCCATCCGAACAAAAGGTCTCTGGTTACCACATTACTTCATTTATACTGGCTTAGGTGAAATCCACCTTTGCAGGGTTTTTTTTTTAAATTTTTGTTTTTATTAAATGGCCATCTATCTCTATGTTGATAACATCAATCCTCTTTATCTGCCCATACAAAGGAAATAAAGCTTGATTCAGGCAAAAAATCTGCATTGATGGAAGCTGAAAATAAAGCGGTGGACATGGCCATTCTCTTTACAAGTCTCGTGGCCAGTCACCAGATTCTGAACTGAATGTTCTTTCTAAATGAACCAATAGAATTTTCACTTATCCCACCAATACTCATAAACCTCCCCAATTATCCTTCATAATATTAACTTGAACTTGAACTAGATTTATTAACCTACATAATTAACCTCCACAATGTTCCACTGATCTTGACTTAGATTTTTAAACAACTCCAACTGACCATCATAATTTTCACTTAAACTGAACCAAGATTTGTAAATCAACCCCCCCCCCCCCCTCCCTCCCCTGTGAACCTTCACAATTATGACTTGAACTGGATCTGGGTTTGTAAACACTGCTATGATTTTCAACACCAGAAAACCTTCCACAGTCTATGCTGCCTTGGGACATACACAGCTTGACACTGTTCTTCCTCGTGGTCATTCAACAGCCACATAGTAGCCAACTTTCCCCCTAAAATTGTAAGATTAGAAGTGGCAGAGAGCAGCACACTGCCACGTGATCATGGATACCACCCAGCTGATAAGCAGTTCACTTGAATTCCCAATGTCTGATCCACACGTTGACAAGGGCAGGTTGTTTCACCTGTAGGACGTAATTAACCTTTTTCCCAACACCCTTCCAGGATTTGTGCAGCAAGTTGCTCACCACTGGCAACATGCTGCCATATGACTCGAGATGGACGTTGGGTCAGACATGAACCTGGCCAGAATGACTTGCCCACAACGTGTAAGGAGATGGCTGCGGCACCAGATAACATGGAACACTGAGTGTGGTCCAAATCTTTGACAAGCTCAATCAGTCTCAACTAGGACCATGTTTTTATGCTTATCTCCCTTGTACAACTGAATTCACAATGCGGCCTGTGCGTTGTCATTGCCCTGGACCTGTTGGATTATTATTTCTTGAGTGTGCACTTGCTTTTAGTGCATTTTCTTTACAACAGCCAAGGCCACTTGAGTGTGCACTTGCTTTTAGTGCATTTTCTTTACAACAGCCAAGGCCACTTGAGTGTGCACTTGCTTTTAGTGCATTTTCTTCACAACAGCCAAGGCCACCAAGTTGAGTTAACTTTGGAAAAGGAGTCAGAATAGGATTAAATTCAGATAAAATGTTCCTGAAGATTCCCAATCAACAGTTTCTGAGGACACATGCAGTCTTTCCTAGATCATGTAATATGAACTGCAGACCTGTAACAATTAATTTCATGGGATAAATTTAGGAGAAATCAGCCCGTACTGTCCCTCTCTTGACGGCTGGTAAAACAGAACTGAAGAGAATGATTTTGATTGAAGACCATTTTTTCACTACATCAAACGAACAATATTATTTTGATTTCGGAGGCAGAAGTACGTGGGGCTCTCCTCGCTTTGATTCATAGTTATGGAAACACAGGATGTCACATATGCACATAAGCACACACACACAGCATACACACACACACACACACACACACACACACACACACACGCACACACACAGGGACAGCTGCAGTGAAACCAACTTAAAAATGATTTTATCGAATGTACAAAAGAGCACTAAAATTAGTATTGTTAAGATCAAGCACTCTGACTACAGAAGATTATAAAAAACTTAATATATTAACTTTCCACAACAGACTTTTGTTAAATAAGGCAGTGTGTATGCATAATGTTATATACGGCAATGCTCCTAAAAAGATAAGCGACACATTTAAAACTAACATCCATAGACACAATCATTTTTTATCTATTCCTAGACCAAGAAATAATCTTTATAAATCTAGTTTTTTATACTCTGGTGGAAATGTATGGAACAAGTTGCCAACACGCTTTAAAAGTATAAACAATAAAATCCAGTTTAAAAATAATCTGAAAAGGTATCTCATGAATGGTTCATAACTTCCATTTTCCCAAACCCTTTGAAATATGGTTTTATGGTTTTTCACAGTGTATGCATGTGTATATGTATTATATCTATGTACATGCTCTGCATGAGTGTGCGTGCCTCAGAGGAAAGGGTATGTCAGTGTCGACAGTATTCTTAGAGTATACGTACCGTGCACATTTGTGAAGAAAATGTACATATTGTACATAACCAATCTCTCTCTCTCTCTCTTACTTTCTCGAATTTCCCCTTCTCATTTGTATACTCCCTACCTCCCCCCTCCCCTCCCCCCCCCCCCCCCATCCATTTCTTCTCTGGTTTCTATTTGTTGTTATCTCTGACTTTCATAAATTTCTGTGATTAGTCGTCGTTTCAACCGTTGTTTTTATTTTATTTTTTTAAAATTATTTTTATTTTTTATTTTATGGATGGCTTGATGTAAAAAAGCAGATTTATTGCTTATTCAATGTTCCATCTGAAAATAAAATTTTGACTGACTTTGACACACACACACAGTGCGAACAATTAGAGTCACTGCAGATTTCTATAACTCGGAGAGTCACAACAAGTTTCTACATCCGAGAGGCACCTCAGGTTTCTACATCTGAGAGTCCCTACATCTGAGCGTTACTACAGGTTTCTACATCTGAGAGTCACTACAGGTTTCTAGATGTGAGAGTCACTACAGGTTTCTACATCTGAGCGTTACTACAGGTTTCTACATCTGAGAGTCACTACAGGTTTCTAGATGTGAGAGTCACTACAGGTTTCTACATCTGAGAGTCACTACAGGTTTCTAGATGTGAGAGTCACTACAGGTTTCTACATCTGAGAGTCACTACAGGTTTCTAGATGTGAGAGTCACTACAGGTTTCTACATCTGAGCGTTACTACAGGTTTCTACATCTGAGAGTCACTGCAGGTTTCTACATCTGAGAGTCACTACAGGTTTCTACATCTGAGCGTTACCACAGGTTTCGACATCTGAGAGTCACAACAGGTTTCTACATCTGAAAGTCACTACAGGTTTCTACATCTGAGAGTCACAACAGGTTTCTACATCTGAAAGTCACTACAGGTTTCTACATCTGAGAGTCACTACAGGTTTCTACATCTGAGAGTCACTACAGGTTTCTACATCTGAGAGTCACTACAGGTTTCTACATCTGAGAGTCACTACAGGTTTCTACATCTGAGCGTTACCACAGGTTTCTACATCTGAGAGTCACTACAGGTTTCTACATCTGAGCGTTACCACAGGTTTCTACATCTGAGAGTCACTACAGGTTTCTAGATCTGAGCGTTACTACAGGTTTCTATATCTGAGAGTCACTACAGGTTTCTATATCTGAGAGTCTCTGCAGGTTTCTATATCTGAGAGTCTCTACAGGTTTCTACATCTGAGAGTCTCTACAGGTTTCTACATCTGAGAGTCTCTACAGGTTTCTACATCTGAGAGTCACTACAGGTTTCTACATCTGAGAGTCTCTACAAGTTTCTATATCTGAGAATCTCTACAGGTTTCTACATCTGAGAGTCACTACAGGTTTCAGATAGGTTTCTACATCTGAGAGTCTCTACAGGTTTCTACATCTGAGAGTCACTACTGGTTTCTACATCTGAGAGTCACTACAGGTGTCTTTCTCTGGGGGCCACTACAGGTTTCTAAATGTAAGATTCACTACAGGTTTCTACATGTGAGATTGACTACAGATTTCTATATCTGAGAATCTCTACAGGTTTCTATATCTGAGAGTCACAACAGGTTTCTATATCTGAGAGTCACTACAGGTTTCTACATCTGAGAGTCTCTACAGGTTTGTATATCTGAGAGTCACTACAGGTTTCTACATCTGAGAGTCTTTACAGGTTTCTACATCTGAGAGTCACTACAGGTTTCTAGTTTCTACATCTGAGAGTCACTACAGGTTTCTACATCTGAGAGTCACAACAGGTTTCTACATCTGAGAGTCACTACAGGTTTCTACATCTGAAAGTCACTGCAGGTTTCTACACCTGAAAGTCACTACAGGTTTCTACATCTGTGAGTCTTTACAGGTTTCTACATCTGAGAGTCTCTAGAGATTTCTACATCTGAGAATTACTACAGGTTTCTACATCTGAGAGTTACTGCAGGTTTCTACATCTGAGAGTCACTACAGGTTTCTACATCTGAGAATCACTACACGCTTCTACATCTGGGAGTCACTACAGGTTTCTACATCTCTCTGGGAGCAACCACAGGTTTGTACATCTAACAGTCGCTACAGGTTTCTACATCTGAGAGTCACTACAAGTTTCTCCATTTTTCATAGAGTCACTACAGGTTTCAACATCTGACAGTCTCTACAGGTTTCTACATCTGAGAGTCACTACAGGTTTCTACATCTGAGAGATACCACAGATTTCTACATCTGAGAGTCACTACAGGTTTCTATATCTGAGAGTCACCACAGGTTTCTACATCTGAGAGTCACCACAGGTTTCTACATCTGAGAGTTTCCACAGGTTTCTACATCTGAGAATCTCTACAGGTTTCTACATCTGAGAGTCTCTACAGGTTTCTACATCTGAGAGTCACTACAGGTTTCTACATCTGAGAGTTTCCACAGGTTTCTACATCTGAGAGTCACTACAGGTTTCTTGGTCTGAGAGTCACTACAGGTTTCTACATCTGAGAGTCACCACAGGTTTCTACATCTGAGAGTCACTACAGGTTTCTACATCTGAGAGTCTCTACAGGTTTCTACATCTGAGAGTCACTACAGGTTTCTACATCTGAGAGTCTCTACAGGTTTCTATATCTGAGAGTGTCCATAGGTTTCTACATCTGAGAGTCACTACAGGTGTCTACATCTGAGAGTCACTACAGGTTTCTGAGAGTCACTTAAGGTTTCTACATCTCTCTGGGAGCCACCACAGGTTTGTAAAACTAACAGTCGCTACAGGTTTCTACATCTGAGAGTCACTACAAGTTTCTCCATTTTTCATAGAGTCACTACAGGTTTTAACATCTGACAGTCTCTACAGGTTTCTACATCTGAGTCACTACAGGTTTCTACATCTGAGAGTCGTGACTACTGGTTTCTACATCTGAGAGTCACTAAAGGTTTCTACATCTGAGATCACTACAGATTTCTACATCTGAGAGTCTCTACAGGTTTCTACATCTAAGAGTTGCTACAGGTTTCTACATCTGAGAGTCACCACAGGTTTCTACATCTGAGAGTCACTACAGGTTTCTACATCTGAAAGTCACTACATGTTTCTACATCTGAGAGTCACCACAGGTTTCTACACCTGAGAGTTACCACAGGTTTCTACATCTGAGAGTCACTAGAGGTTTCTACATCTGAGAGTCATTACGGGTTTGTACATCTGAGAGTCATTACGGGTTTGTACATCTGAGAGTCACTACAGGTTTCTACATCTGAGAGTTACCACAGGTTTCTACATCTGAGAGTCATTACAGGTTTGTACATCTGAGAGTCACTGCAGGTTTCTACATCTGAGAGTCACTACAGGTTTCTACATCTGAGATTCATTACGGGTTTGTACATCTGAGAGTCACTACAGGTTTCTACATCTGAGAGTTACCACAGGTTTCTATATCTGAGAGTCACTATGGTTTCTACATCTGTGAGTCTTTACATTTTACCATGGGTTTCTACATCTGAGAGTTAATACAGGTTTCTACATCTCTCTGGGAATCACTATGTGTGTCTGCATCTGAAAGCAGTGTCATCCCACTTAACCCTTACACTGGTTCTTTAACTACGTACTATTAAATATGTTGTCTGGTGAATTTCCCGAAGGATAGTTTGAAAAGAATGATTACGTTTGTTTAATATGCATAACTTTTCAACAATTAGTATTTGAACATGACATGCAGAATAAAAATTGTTAGTAATTGCATAAAGAACAATATAAAACACAACTGGTGTGCTTGTGAGTGTTTGATTAGGTGCTGACCTGTCCAGAATGTGAAAATGACAGGTGAAAACAGAGAATGTGAAAACAGGTGGCACATCCTGCTTGTCATTCTCAAGAGCTTGTTCACAAATAATCCAGTCAGTGATGTTCCTCAGTTTCCAGAAATAAGTTACAGCCTTTTTCAAAGGAAATTTAGTGTGGATTACACCAGTCTTCCATGCAGGTAATCCAGATAAGAATGAGTAAGGCACAGTTCAGTTTTCACATGGAAATCACGTGCTGATAACACAGAAAAACAAAACAAAAATGGACCCTTTCAACAAATGTAACAGTTAGCCCACACTGTCCCTGTTTACGTTTTAAAGGTTTAGGATCATCTGGAAGTGCTACACTGAGTTTTTCTTCCCCACTGAATAGCATCTTGAGATTTCCGTTGTCCTTAGGCACTCATCCAGTCATTGTGTCGATCTCAAAATCACAATTTCATGGTGCTTGATCTAAATCAAAACCATCGCCCACCATACACAGTTCATTAAAAATGTCAATAACTCCTTCTTCACTTGCTTTTTCCACAAGAAACTCAGCAAAAAACATCAAGTTATAAATTCTATCACATTCTGCTTTGGGTGCCGCCATTTTTGTTTTGCCAGACAAGTTGAGTTGCCCCATGCATTATAAGCTGCTACTAACCATAAAGTCAGCTAAAAATCCATGTTCCTGGACTCTTTCAGTCATTCATGTAACTTAGTTTGTCACCGAGCCATGGTTTTGTATCTGTGTGTGTCAGTGAAACTAGGCTCGCAAAGCTCACTCTACAGCATGTCGCGACAACCAGTGACGGCCATGACGTAATGGTGCCCCTTGTGTCATGACTACCAGCAGAAGAGTTAAGGTACATCCTTTAGGGCAGCTTCCAGTCAAGCAAGTCCAGTGAAGTGATGCCCACATCAGCTAAATTCCACTACAATCCGCAAAGAGCAAAGACAAACTGGAACTTCAGTGGGAGCATTCACTCAGTTCTGCAGAATTGTACCACAGAACGTGGCTGTTCAGTTGTTGTGAGCAATATCTACAGTGAAAAATGGCAAGCAGGAAGCAATCAGACGCTGCACTTGCAAAATAAATGTGTATTCATGTGCTTTTGATACATATGAACAATTTTTAATTTTATTAGATTTGCTTGTGAATTTGGAAAAAAAACACCACACATTTTCTTCCTAAAATTTCTTTTGATTTTCAGGCTTTCTATTTCATACTAAAGTCAATTTCACTGTTTTGTTATTATTTTCATATGTGCTGTGGGAAACTTTACAAATCCATAGACTTCAAATGCCCCCCCCCCCCCCCCTTCCCTCCCCAGTGGAGTGCACAAGGAAAAGACAAGAGTGTTAATTATATCCCCCTCTTCACCTAAACAAACCCTGAACAGACAGAAGTATGACAATCCTTATAGCATGAATTAATCGAGACAACAAATCTCCTGAGGGAAGGAACATACATATATGCAGTTGTCTGTGTGTGTGTGTGTGTGTGTGTGTGTGTGTGTGTGTGTGTGTGTGTGTGTGTGTGTGTGTTGACTGGAGCTAAAATACACTGAACAGTTTATTGTTCACTTTACTATACAGGCTGTTTTTCCATGAAAAAATGCATGCAATTGTATCAAGCATCAGAACACATGAACTTGTCAAATTTAAGAATGTTTTCAATAAATATTTTTATAGTAACAAAAACATTCATGTACTCTCAGGGACCCATGTACACACACACTCTTGTTCACATGTGTAGTTCACACACACACACACACACACACACACACACACACACACACACACACAAAAAAAAAAAACCTCTCTCTCTCTCACCCTCCCCTCTTTTCTTTCCCTGATGCATACGTCTAAATGTTCTCATTGGAAAGGAGGAAAGAACCTATTTCTTCAGTCCCAAAGCAGCACCATATGACTAGTTCCCAAACACTGAGCAACAGGACACGCTGATCCTAGTGAACTGCCAGTGCTGGATGGCCTTGTAGCTGGCAACACACGTGGCCACAGCCAACTGTTGATCATGTCCTTGTCGGTCTGTTTCCACTGTCATCTGTTGGGTATTGACCAGGTGCTGTCAGCTCCATCCACAATGACGCCAAATGCCAAGGGACTTCTCCCATGCCTGGAGCCACACCACCTGACAGCGCCAACGCCTCAACGCCCAGCAGCTCGGATCACTGACATCAGTGCCTCCAGTATTGATCCAGTTGTGTCCACTGAGCCTCAGGCCCGCTGAGCCTCAGGCCCGGATCATCTACACTGTGTTGGCTTGACAGCCTCTGTGTGGCCAGGTTATGTAACCACTTTCTGCCCTCTTGGCCAGCCCCCTTCCCTCTCCCCTTCTCACTTACCTTGCCTCTAAGTCAACACTGGAAAAGAAGTGGCTGAAGTACTGACTGTTCATCACTAGAGAGAATCCTGACAGCTCATTGTAGAGGATAATGGATCATTTCAGATCCTGACTGTTCACCTCTGCAGATGATCCTGACTATTCACTATTGAAGAGGATCCTGACTGTTCACTATTGAAGAGGATCCTGACTGTTCACCATTGAAGAGGATCCTGATGGTTCATCATTGAAGAGGATCCTGACTGTTCATCATTGAAGAGGATCCTGACTGTTCACCATTGAAGAGGGTCCTGATGGTTCACCATTGAAGAGGATCCTGACTGTTCAACAGTGAAGAGGATCCTGACTGTTGTTCAACAGTGAAGAGGATCCTGACTGTTCATCACTTAAAAGGATCCTGACTGTTCAACAGTGAAGAGGATCCTGATGGTTCATCATTGAAAAGGATCCTGACTGTTCACCATTGAAGAGGATCCTGATTGTTCAACAGTGAAGAGGATCCTGACTGTTGTTCATCAGTGAAGAGGATCCTGACTGTTCACCATTGAAGAGGATCCTGACTGTTCACCATTGAAGAGGATCCTGACTGTTCAACAGTGAAGAGGGTCCTGACTGTTCACCATTGAAGAGGATCCTGACTGTTCAACAGTGAAGAGGATCCTGACTGTTCACCATTGAAGAGGATCCTGACTGTTCACCATTGAAGAGGATCCTGACTGTTCAACAGTGAAGAGGATCCTGACTGTTCACCATTGAAGAGGATCCTGACTGTTCACCATTGAAGAGGATCCTGACTGTTCACCATTGAAGAGGATCCTGACTGTTCAACAGTGAAGAGGATCCTGACTGTTGTTCATCAGTGAAGAGGATCCTGACTGTTCAACAGTGAAGAGGATCCTGACTGTTCAACAGTGAAGAGGATCCTGATGGTTCATCATTGAAAAGGATCCTGACTGTTCAACAGTGAAGAGGATCCTGATGGTTCATCATTGAAAAGGATCCTGACTGTTCAACAGTGAAGAGGATCCTGATGGTTCATCATTGAAAAGGATCCTGACTGTTCAACAGTGAAGAGGATCCTGATGGTTCATCATTGAAAAGGATCCTGACTGTTCAACAGTGAAGAGGATCCTGATGGTTCATCATTGAAAAGGATCCTGACTGTTCAACATTGAAGAGGGTCCTGGCTGTTCCTCATTGTAGGAAATCCTGACTATGTGACATGGTTCAACCCTGTAGGTCAGAGGGAAGAAAAGATAGAAGATAGTGTAGAGAGGTGAGTGAGTTCAGACCTGAAGAGAGGGCCATCCTGTGGCACAGAGAACCTCCACTTGCTGTAAGTATTGGGTCGTTCTACTGATGATACCTGCTGCCATGGATGAGGACAAGTCCTCCCAGTTAGTTTCTGTGGGTGACATCCTTTTTAAAGTGGATGCAAAGGGCCCGCAATTGATGTCGCCATCTTCCACCGCCAGTCTAAAACCGGCTGGCAGCCAGCTCTCCTCTGCCTCCAACAGGTCTGAAGATGCTTCAACCTTTTCCAGTAACACTGGCCTGGACAGCCAGACTCAACTTCCACAATCAGTTCCCAAAGCAGGCTCTGTTCCTTTATCAGCGACCATGCCTGAAAAAACCAGCCCCAAAAGGAAGGGAAAGCAGTCTCCAATAAAAACGCTGATGGAATCGGACGGCAGTTTCAGTGACAACAGTTCTGCCTCAGGCACAGAAATCAAGTTACTACCACAGACCTCCCACTCTCCAGATACCAGGTCACTCCAGCAGAACATACCTGCAGAACTGGTGCAGCTGTCTCCAGAAAAAAAAACACGACCTGGCTACCTCAGCCCCAAACCTGCGCCCAGTGAAGGACAAGATCATCATCAGTGACTGGGAGACCAAACCCAAGCAACCCAGTGAGTTTACTTTCTTCCCCTGTCTGTGTGTCTGTGTATTCTGTCTGAGAGTGTGAGAAAGAGCGAACCGCAGTCTGAATGGATTAACAGTTAAGCCATATCTGCCTGTGCCAAAATGGGTAAGGTGGGGTAACGCATGATGATGGCATTCATCTTAAAAACAACCACTCACAAAATGACATAAAAGAAGTCACAGCGATGTACACTGAATATATATGGTGTAGTGGTACAGACTTTTGCCATGTATAACACAAATTGTGGCTGATGACTGGGAGGTTTCAGTTGTCACTCCAGTTGCCGGTGACAACTCGTATCTCGGCTGATGGCACGCATGATCAGCCTGACACATACTGTCCCCTCAGCTGATGGCACACATGATCAGCCTGACACACACTGTGGCCTCAGCTGATGGCACACATGATCAGCCTGACACACACTGTGGCCACCACATATTTTGTGCCATGATCATCAAGCTCATTCTTCTGTTTGTCTTGGTTTGGTTTCTGGACAGTAACTGGATAATCTTGATTGCACTGATCACATGAGAAAGAAAACATTCAACAATGGTTGTTACATCACAGTTGGTGTTCCACTAGCCTACAACTTCCATGGTTGGTTTGACAGCATGTTTCATGTTATGTGTAACAGGAGCAGGGAATCTTTCTCAGCTGGCCGAGTGCCCTGCTAAGGTTGTGAGGACTAGTGTTGGATTCCCACATAAAGCTACCACAGTAAAGCGACCATGAGTGCCCTGCTAAGGTTGTGAGGGCTAGTGTTGGATTCCCACATAAAGCTACCACAGTAAAGCGACCATGAGTGCCCTGCTAAGGTTGTGAGGACTAGCGTTGGATTCCCACATAAAGCTACCACAGTAAAGCGACCATGAGTGCCCTGCTAAGGTTGTGAGGACTAGCGTTGGATTCCCACATAAAGCTACCACAGTAAAGCGACCATGAGTGCCCTGCTAAGGTTGTGAGGGCTAGTGTTGGATTCCCACATAAAGCTACCACAGTAAAGCGACCATGAGTGCCCTGCTAAGGTTGTGAGGACTAGTGTTGGATTCCCACATAAAGCTACCACAGTAAAGCGACCATGAGTGCCCTGCTAAGGTTGTGAGGGCTAGTGTTGGATTCCCACATAAAGCTACCACAGTAAAGCGACCATGAGTGCCCTGCTAAGGTTGTGAGGGTTAGTGTTGGATTCCAACATAAAGCTACCACAGTAAAGCGACCATGAGTGCCCTGCTAAGGTTGTGAGGACTAGCGTTGGATTCCCACATAAAGCTACCACAGTAAAGCGACCATGAGTGCCCTGCTAAGGTTGTGAGGGCTAGTGTTGGATTCCCACATAAAGCTACCACAGTAAAGCGACCATGAGTGCCCTGCTAAGGTTGTGAGGGCTAGTGTTGGATTCCCACATAAAGCTACCACAGTAAAGCGACCATGAGTGCCCTGCTAAGGTTGTGAGGACTAGCGTTGGATTCCCACATAAAGCTACCACAGTAAAGCGACCATGAGTGCCCTGCTAAGGTTGTGAGGACTAGTGTTGGATTCCCACATAAAGCTACCACAGTAAAGCGACCATGAGTGCCCTGCTAAGGTTGTGAGGACTGGTGTTGGATTCCCACATAAAGCTACCACAGTAAAGCGACCATGAGTGCCCTGCTAAGGTTGTGAGGACTGGTGTTGGATTCCCACATAAAGCTACCACAGTAAAGTGACCATGAGTGCCCTGCTAAGGTTGTGAGGACTGGTGTTGGATTCCCACATAAAGCTACCACAGTAAAGTGACCATGTTCATTGTCCATCGTCCATGTGTCATCATTCTGCTGCTTCTGTGTACAGTTACTGGTTCCCATTTTCCCCCATTTTCTGCCAAGGGACACTTTTGTAACTCCTTGCATTGTGTATTATTTCACCGAAACGAAAAAATAATATCACCAAGGCTTTGTACTAATGGATCTGCCCAAATACCTTTCTCTCCCCCACCTGTTCCGCCAATGGTGGTGCAATAAAACTGTAGAATATCTCCCTCTCCCTTTGCCCCAGTGACTGTGTAATAAAGCTGTAGAAATGTTTCAATTATCTCCCTCTCCCTTTCCCCAGTGATGGCATAAATCTGTAGAAATCTTTTGTTTCAAATGCTTCCCTTTCTGTCTCCCTTCCCCCGTGATGTAATAAAGCTGTTGAAATCCGGTGGTTCAAGTACCTCCCTTTCCCATGATGTTGTAATAAAGCTGTTGAAATCCAGTGGTTCAAATACCTCCCTTTCCCCTCATGTTGTAATAATGCCATAGAAATCGGGTGGTTCAACTACCTCCCTCTCGCAGTCCCCCCATGATGTTGTACTAAAGCAGACCTGTCTACCACAAATTTGAACCATTAGTGTTCCATGGACTAAATTTTAGTATTCCATGAAAAAGAGTACTTTTCTTACCTTCAACTTTAATATGGATCTTTTAGATCGCGCAATTCTTGCAGCGAACTCACTGCGCTGTACTCACACTCAAACACTAGCTAGCACAAGTGCACTACACACACACACTGCACGTATCTAGTTGACCATCTCATTAAAAAATATAATAATATTATAATGCCCTCCCCCCTTTCATCCCCCTCCCCCCAGCTCACACACACACACACAGTGACAGTCAGTCACACACATGTATACTCTTTATACAGTTTTCATTTTCCATCTTTGTCTTCTCTTTGTACTCCTCGCCCCCCCCCCCCCCCCACCCCCCCCCAGTTTTTAGGGGTGGGGGGTGTGGGCAGGGTGAATGGAGCTACTTAACAGTAGAAGTTAAAGTGACAGACACACCTTCAGCAATTCTGCTAGTTAAAGTGACAGACACACCTTCAGCAATTCTGCTAGTTAAAGTGACAGACACACCTTCAGCAATTCTGCTAGTTAAAGCGACAGACACACCTTCAGCAATTCTGCTAGTTAAAGTGACACACACCTTCAGCAATTCTGCTAGTTAAAGTGACAGACACACCTTCAGCAATTCTGCTAGTTAAAGTGACAGACACACCTTCAGCAATTCTGCTAGTTAAAGTGACAGACACACCTTCAGCAATTCTGCTGTCACTAGTGTCAGGAAGCATCTTTTAGGGGGTGGGGGTGTGGGCAGGGTGAATGGAGCTACTTAACATAAGAAGTTAAAGTGACACACACCTTCAGCAATTCTGCTGTCACTAGTGTCAGGAAACATCTTGAACAGGGAACAAGACGATCGGTCGTTGACAGGGACAGATTCACGTCAGCCACCAGCCTACACATCATGATCACCATCTCGGCGTTTGTCACCTGCTGCTCCAGGTCTCCCACTAGACTTCGCCTCGGCCTTTTTCAATGCTTGTACAACTGAAGGTGTTCCTTTCATCACTTCTGATAGTTTTTTTTATGCGATTTTGACGAAAGTCGTTGCGCTGTCCATGAGCACAACGGAAACCTGTTTTGCACAAAGTGCACCACACCAAAGTTGGACCTTTTTTGAGCTTGGGACTAAGCACTTCCAACTTTGCGTGGTATGCATTCAGGAAAACTAGTTCCTTTGTTTTGGCCACCTTCTTTTCAACATCTAGCTCTTCATCACTCTCATGAACGCATAATTTCGCTGGTGGCGGCATTCTCTTAGTGAATATCTGTGTCAGTCGCTCCCTATGAAAGATGGCTAACTTGGTGTACGCGAGCACGCGCCAACTGAACTAAGGACCATAACTCGCATCTTCAAACAGGAAAATAGTACTTTTTGTAGCCAATGTTTCCGATTTTTTGATTTTTTGTCGTACTCGCGTATTATCGTATTTCCAGACAAATTTAATAAAATATGCTAAAAAGTCATAGGGAGACGGGTCTGCTAAAGCCATAGAAATCTAGTGTTTCAAATATCCCCCTCTCCATCTCCCTTCTTCCAGTTATGTTGTAATAAAGCTGTTGAAATTCTGTTTCAAACACCCCTTCATAATCCCCCCACCCACCCTTTAATGTTGTAATACAGCTGTAGAAATTCTGTTTCAAATACCCTCTCATAAATCCCCCCACCCACCCTTTAATGTTGTAATAAAGCTGTTGAAATTCTGTTTCAAATACCCTCTCATAATCCCCCCACCCACCCTTTAATGTTGTAATACAGCTGTTGAAATTCTGTTTCAAATACCCTCTCATAATCCCCCCACCCACCCTTTAATGTTGTAATACAGCTGTTGAAATTCTGTTTCAAACACCCTCTCATAATCCCCCCACCCACCCTTTAATGTTGTAATACAGCTGTAGAAATTCTGTTTCAAACACCCTCTCATAATCCCCCCACCCACCCTTTAATGTTGTAATACAGCTGTAGAAATCTGGTGGTTCAAAAACCTCACTTTCCCTTTCTTCAAGTGATGTTTTGATAAAGCTGTAGTAATGCGGTAGTAATGCGTTTTTTTAGATAAACTCCTCTCCATCTCCCCTTTCCTTCGGTGATGCTGTAATAGAGCTGTAGTAATGCGGTGTTTCAGATACCCTCCTCCCCTCCTTTCCACCTCCCCTTCCTCCAGTGATGCTGAAATAGAGCTGTAGAGATCTGGTGGTGCAGGGAGTGATGCTGAAATAGAGCTGTAGAGATCTGGTGGTGCAGGGACTGATGCTGAAATAGAGCTGTAGAGATGTGGTGGTCCAGGGTGTGATGCTGAAATAGAGCTGTAGAGATCTGGTGGTCCAGGGTGTGATGCTGAAATAGAGCTGTAGAGATCTGGTGGTGCATGGAGTGATGCTGAAATAGAGCTGTAGAGATCTGGTGGTGCAGGGACTGATGCTGAAATAGAGCTGTAGAGATCTGGTGGTGCAGGGATGATGCTGAAATAGAGCTGTAGAGATCTGGTGGTGCAGGGGCTGATGCTGAAATAGAGCTGTAGAGATCTGGTGGTGCAGGGAGTGATGCTGAAATAGAGCTGTAGAGATCTGGTGGTGCAGCGTGTGATGCTGAAATAGAGCTGTAGAGATCTGGAGGTCCAGGGTGTGATGCTGAAATAGAGCTGTAGAGATCTGGAGGTCCAGGGTGTGATGCTGAAATAGAGCTGTAGAGATCTGGTGGTGCAGGGAGTGATGCTGAAATAGAGCTGTAGAGATGTGGTGGTGCAGGGACTGATGCTGAAATAGAGCTGTAGAGATCTGGAGGTCCAGGGTGTGATGCTGAAATAGAACTGTAGAGATCTGGTGGTGCAGGGAGTGATGCTGAAATAGAGCTGTAGAGATCTGGTGGTCCAGGGACTGATGCTGAAATAGAGCTGTAGAGATCTGGTGGTCCAAGGACTGATGCTGAAATAGAGCTGTAGAGATCTGGTGGTGCAGGGAGTGATGCTGAAATAGAGCTGTAGAGATCTGGTGGTGCAGGGTGTGATGCTGAAATAGAGCTGTAGAGATCTGGTGGTGCAGGGACTGATGCTGAAATAGAGCTGTAGAGATCTGGTGGTGCAGGGTGTGATGCTGAAATAGAGCTGTAGAGATCTGGTGGTGCAGGGTGTGATGCTGAAATAGAGCTGTAGAGATCTGGTGGTGCAGGGTGTGATGCTGAAATAGAGCTGTAGAGATCTGATGGTGCAGGGTGTGATGCTGAAATAGAGCTGTAGAGATCTGGTGGTGCAGGGAGTGATGCTGAAATAGAGCTGTAGAGATCTGGTGGTCCAGGGACTGATGCTGAAATAGAGCTGTAGAGATCTGGTGGTGCAGGACTGATGCTGAAATAGAGCTGTAGAGATCTGGTGGTGCAGGGTGTGATGCTGAAATAGAGCTGTAGATATCTGGTGGTGCAGGGACTGATGCTGAAATAGAGCTGTAGAGATCTGGTGGTGTAGGGTGTGATGCTGAAATAGAGCTGTAGAGATCTGGTGGTGCAGGGTGTGATGCTGAAATAGAGCTGTAGAGATGTGGTGGTGCAGGACTGATGCTGAAATAGAGCTGTAGAGATCTGGAGGTCCAGGGTGTGATGCTGAAATAGAGTAGAGATGTGGAGGTCCAGGGAGTCCTGAGAAAAGCTGTTCAGTTCCCAGGACAGGAGTGCTGTAGGCACAGGGATGGGGAAATTGGGGGGGTGAGAGGACGTGAATAGCTCAGCAGTAGAGCTTCTCATCCGAACGATCCTGGGGTTGTGGGTTCAAATTTCCGCTGGGTCATTTCGGTGAAAGGGGATTTTCCCCTCGGAGCTAGTTCCAGTTCCATTTTCTGGAAAATTCTTCAAATACGACTGTAACCTGAGGTTTTTGATAAGTGTACCTATGCCTAACATCCCGCGCACACATAAGCTCCCATCATCAACCTTCAGAAGAGAAGACCAGTTTGGCTGATGGTATGGATAGCAAGTAAACACACAGCATGTATCCTCAGTGAACACTAAAAGAATGAAAGAAAAACTGGTTTCTACTATCTGAGTGAATGACACAGGACACAACTGAATGGGATAAGACAGCTGAATTGGTTAAGACACTGACCTCCTCTGGCTTTTCCCCATACTTGTTGACCCTGGTTCTGTTTGTGGCAGAGTACATGAGCAGACTGCGAACCACAGCAGGATGTCCCATTTTGCAGGCGATATGCAGGGGCGTCTCTGCCGACTGTGCCAACAGAACAAGGTTCAGATCCCCTCAGCAGCAGCAAGAAAGCACAGTACAGAGGCTAGGGTCACTACAGTCCACACTGTCATCTCAGGGTCATTACAGTCCACACTGTCATCTCGGTCATTACAGTCCACACTGTCATTTCAGGGTTACTACAGTCCACACTGTCAGTTCAGAGTCACTACAGTCCACACTGTCATCTCAGGGTCATTACAGTCCACGCTGTCATCTCAGGGTCATTACAGTCCACGCTGTCATCTCAGGGTCATTACAGTCCACACTGTCATTTCAGGGTCATTACAGTCCACACTGTCATCTCAGGGTCACTACAGTCCACACTGTCATTTCAGGGTCACTACAGTCCACACTGTCATTTCGGGTCATTACAGTCCACTGTCATTTCAGGGTCATTACAGTCCACACTGTCATTTCAGGGTCATTACAGTCCAAACAGTCATTTCAGGGTCATTACAGTCCACACTGTCATTTCAGGGTCACTACAGTCCACGCTGTCATTTCTGGGTCATTACAGTCCACTGTCATTTCAGGGTCATTACAGTCCAAACAGTCATTTCAGGGTCATTACAGTCCACGCTGTCATTTCAGGGTCATTACAGTCCACTGTCATTTCAGGGTCATTACAGTCCACACTGTCATTTCAGGGTCACTACAGTCCATACTGTCATTTCAGGGTCACTACAGTCCACACTGTCATCTCAGGGTCACTACAGTCCACACTGTCATCTCAGGGTCACTACAGTCCACACTGTCATCTTAGGGTCATTACAGTCCACTGTCATTTCAGGGTCATTACAGTCCACACTGTCATTTCAGGGTCATTACAGTCCAAACAGTCATTTCAGGGTCATTACAGTCCACGCTGTCATTTCAGGGTCATTACAGTCCACTGTCATTTCAGGGTCATTACAGTCCAAACAGTCATTTCAGGGTCATTACAGTCCAAACAGTCATTTCAGGGTCATTACAGTCCACGCTGTCATTTCAGGGTCATTACAGTCCACACTGTCATTTCAGGGTCATTACAGTCCACGCTGTCATTTCAGGGTCATTACAGTCCACACTGTCATTTCAGGGTCATTACAGTCCACTGTCATTTCAGGGTCATTACAGTCCACACTGTCATTAGAGTCCACACTGTCATTTCAGGGTCATTACAGTCCACACTGTCATTAGAGTCCACACTGTCATTTCAGGGTCATTACAGTCCATGCTGTCATTTCAGGGTCATTACAGTCCACACTGTCATTTCAGGGTCATTACAGTCCACTGTCATTTCAGGGTCATTACAGTCCACACTGTCATTTCAGGGTCATTACAGTCCAAACAGTCATTTCAGGGTCATTACAGTCCATGCTGTCATTTCAGGGTCATTACAGTCCACACTGTCATTTCAGGGTCATTACAGTCCACTGTCATTTCAGGGTCATTACAGTCCACACTGTCATTAGAGTCCACACTGTCATTTCAGGGTCATTACAGTCCACACTGTCATTTCAGGGTCATTACAGTCCACTGTCATTTCAGGGTCATTACAGTCCACACTGTCATTTCAGGGTCATTACAGTCCAAACAGTCATTTCAGGGTCATTACAGTCCACGCTGTCATTTCAGGGTCATTACAGTCCACTGTCATTTCAGGGTCATTACAGTCCAAACAGTCATTTCAGGGTCATTACAGTCCATGCTGTCATTTCAGGGTCATTACAGTCCACACTGTCATTTCAGGGTCATTACAGTCCACTGTCATTTCAGGGTCATTACAGTCCACACTGTCCTTTCAGGGTCACTACAGTCCACACTGTCATTAGAGTCCACACTGTCATTTCAGAGTCATTACAGTCCACACTGTCATTTCAGGGTCATTACAGTTCACTGTCATTTCAGGATCACTACAGTCCACACTGTCATTTCAGGGTCATTACAGTTCACTGTCATTTCAGGGTCATTACAGTCCAGACTGTCATTTCAGGGTCATTACAGTTCACTGTCATTTCAGGATCATTACAGTCCACACTGTCATTTCAGGGTCATTACAGTCCACACTGTCATTTCAGGGTCACTACAGTCCACACTGTCATTTCAATGTCATTGCAGTTTTTGGGTAGGATGGGGGTTGGGGTTACAGAACATTTGAATGTGCTAAATGTTGTCAGTAACTCTCTAGCAACTAGATCAACTCTAACTATATTGTAACAGAAAAAGTGATGTCCAAATACACAATCACACATCCCTTCTTTTGAATGTTTCAGAGTTATGATTTTTCGAACATCAGTTTGCTCTCTGGAAGACTTTGCAATTATCTGCAAATATATCATCTGAAATAACAAACATGAATAACAAATAATTAAGTTATCATGCAGAATTCGTGATCAAATGAATGCGCTCATACAAAGATGATCTGTATGAAAACTTATTTGTTCTGTTTGTTCTCACACACGCACACACACACACACACACACACACACACACGCACACACACACACGCACACACACACACACACACACACGCACACACACACACACACACACACACACACACACACACACACACACAAAACACACACTCACATGCACACACACACACACACACACACACACACACACACACACACACACACACACACAGAGTGAAATACATAAAAAGTCATGGAGATAAACGGGCGAGTTGTCTAAATTTAGCTGAGAAGTCTGAAGTTTGCTCTTGTATTTGAAATATCTGTGCGTCATCATGATTGATGTTGTTTTTTTCCTTTGAAATTTATGCATTAAATCTGAAATCTGAGCCTTATCGGGAGCACTTAAATACTTGGAACTCCTGTGTAAGTGCACTACAAACTTACCACATATATAAGCGTATTGAACTCTTTTAAAAGTTAGGAAGTCTTGGTTTACTATCCTACAAACTAACTATGTTTAAACTGTATGAGTACACCATCTTGTTATCGTGACAAAGATGAAATACTACCAGCCAATGAAAAGCCAGAGAAAGGACCACCTACCCCTTTATCCGGAGAGTTGAGGTAGAGGTCAAAGAGGTAGTGGATGCGGCGATGGTGGGTCTCCTTGGCTTGGTGCCGAGCACAGCTGTACAGCAGCAAAGTGAACTCGGGGTCCAAGATGGTCTCCAGCACCAGCTCAGCCACGGCCGCCTGGTTGGCGCGGGCAGCGATGTGCAGAGCGTTGTGGCGCATTCCTTCCTGCTCAGGGCACACAATGCAGCAGGCAGTCAAGTGGGTGTTCTGCAGGGACCTCTTCTGATAACCCCTCTGCCTGCAGGGACCTCTTCTGATAACCCCTCTGCCTGCAGGGACCTCTTCTGATAACCCCTCTGCCTGCAGGGACCTCTTCTGATAACCCCTCTGTCTGCAGGGACCTCTTCTGATAACCCCTCTGTCTGCAGGGACCTCTTCTGATAACCCCTCTGCCTGCAGGGACCTCTTCTGATAACCCCTCTGCCTGCAGGGACCTCTTCTGATAACCCCTCTACCTGCAGGGACCTCTTCTGATAACCCCTCTGTCTGCAGGACCTTTTCTGATAACCCCTCTGCCTGCAGGGACCTCTTCTGAAAACCCCTCTGCCTGCAGGGACCTCTTCTGATAACCCCTCTGCCTAACACCCATAGCATACTGTGTTTAATACAGGGACATGTGATAACCCCTCTGCCTAACACCCATAGCATACTGTGTTTAATACAGGGACATGTGATAACCCCTCTGCCTAACACCCATAGCATACTGTGTTTAATACAGGGACATGTGATAACCCCTCTGCCTAACACCCATAGCACACTGTCTTTAATACAGGGACATGTGATAACCCCTCTGCCTAACACCCATAGCACACTGTCTTTAATACAAGGGCATGTGATAGGTAAGGTAAGGTAGTGTTGCTTATAGCACAGCCGACCGCAAAGGGCCATATCAGGTCACCATGTTGAAATCAACTCACAAGTCATCCAAAACAAAATCAACTCACAAGTCATCCAAAACAAAATCAACTCACAAGTCATCCAAAACAAAATCAACTCACAAGTCATCCTAAACAAACAAACAGCAAAAAATTCATGCATTTCTTTAAAATATACGATCACAGGTTACAAAAGTCCAGGACAGAACAGAGTTGGAAAAGAAAAGTGGTGTGGTGCATCACATTCCATGTGAGAAGTGCCGTGAGGACTATATTGGAGAAACCGGTCGGCCTTTGAAAAGAAGGCTAAATGAACACACAAACCAAAACTTCTGCATATTATGAACATCTGACAACAACAACAACCCACCATACCAACAAGTTTCAAGCCACCATAATTGCAGCTGAATCACAGTTCACACAAAGAAAAGTGAAAGAAGCAATAGAAATCATGAAGAGAAAACCAAACTTGAACAGAAACTATGGCTATGACCTGCCCCCCCCCCCCCCCCCCCCTTACAAGTGTGTGCTGAACACCAATCACTCCACCAGAGATGACAACTCAGAGGACACCAACACCCACCACAACTACCAGTCAGTTTGGGCTGATGAAGACAGCTGTAGCTGACCAAAAATTTCCCTCGGGTAAATTTCGTTAGTCTCTGAGTCAGAACACACAGAAACATGAATAACCAGGAGTAGAGAACAGGAAAACACCGATTCTGGCTCACCCGGCTCACCCGGTCTCAACCGGGCGACTCCAAAATCGGTGTTTTCCTGTTCTCTACCCTACAAACATACATACTGTGTAGGGTTATCTGTTTTCAATACTAATTTACTAAACTTTTTAGATTTTAGTTTTTGCTTAATCCTATGTTTTTCCTGATCATTTTCAATAACATCATTTTCGCGCAAACATTCATCAAATGAGTCTCTGTCTTTCATGTGAAATAAAACTACAGTCTTTAACTGTTCTCTAAAGTCTTTTAAAACCGAGTTATATTCTGGCATAAAATCCACACACTTATCCCAGCATGTCTTCCACTGAAAGCTAGTTTTGACAAAGTGTTTCTCTTTTTAACTATGTCTCTTTCTGCCGAACAGTCATCTATAATAAATAGTGTCTGCGTTCCTTCAAACAATTTATTAAAGTGTTCTAAACACTCACTCAGTTTATTGCTAGGATCAACTAAATATATGTTATCATCTGTCCATATAAACCTTCTATCATAATATGCTTTGTTCCATTTAAGTGTTGGACAGAAAATCACAATGTGATCAAAATTATAGCGATAAACTGTTTGTAATAGGTCTAGGACAAATATTGTTTTCCCACAACCAGTTTGCCCACAAATTAATGAACAATGAGGGTTTTTGTCATAAAGTTTAACTGCTCCATAGTTTTATAACGGAATTTAATCTAATCCAGTTATTATTTTTATCATACTCTCCGTCAAAACTTGTTCAGTATAATAAAACCCTATGAGGCCTAAATGTGTAAGATTAATCCAATTCAGTTCTGTAAGATTGTTTCTATTTAAGTCAACATTGATTTTGTTGCTTGTTGTTATGATCTTAATATCCTCACCATTGTGAAGAACGACGATGGTAACTTTAAGGCGTTTAACGTCTAAGTTTTGCCAGCTAATATTAATTCCTTTTATAAGGACGTCACTAACGCCCACAACCCCATCCCTCTCCACATCTTTAAAGACAGAAATTTCAAATATCATTGTGAACGTGTCTCCTAATTTTCTGCTTGGAAAGAACTGTAATTTTGTAGAAGCTTTCTTTAAAACCGTTTCTCTTCTGTGGAGGATGTACTGTTTTTTCCCATACGGCGTTATTTCAATTTCTTTCCGGCTATTGTCGTCCGGCATAAGACTTACATGTTAAGGGCCAGAGTTGAATGCTTTTCTGAAACTTTTTTGACGGCTAAAAAATGTAAATGGGCTTATGAATTCAAATTTTATTTCCATTCTAAATATGGTTCCAAGTGCCATTTGAGGTCAGTTTTCGAACTATT
>JAFLJL010018573.1:15000-22500 GCA_018398815.1 Conus ventricosus | reverse complement strand
TGTGTGTGTGTGTGTGCATTTGCATTTGCATTTGCATTTGTGGGTTAAAGCAAGTCGTTGGTGGCATTAGATAGAATTCTGTAGCAGGCAAAGAGACGCAAGAAGTTACTGCCTAACGAACTGCCAAGTTCCCATGTTCTGTCTGCGAAGAACTTTAGCATGTCTTTGAAATTAAACGTTCACACTGCAAAAAGAATCTGCTGTCAGTATAGAGATAAGATCTAAAGAAGGGGGAGGTGGGAAGGAAGGGGGGGGGGGGGGGCGGGTGCACTGGCGACAACATAAAAGAAGATGATGCATTACAATTTAACAATTTCAAGGATAAAAGATTGCATGTACAAATATAGATGTAACAAAAACAGTCCCTGCATACACATATCTTTCAGTGACTTGACCAATACTTGATACACACATTCATAGCATTGAAATCAGAGACGCAAACTACATAGGAAAATGGTTTCCATACATGAAATTCATGGAGGTTTAATTAATCCTTGAATATATGAACAGAGTATTTTGTTTCCGTTTACATGAAGTCTTACAACTTCTGTAATTATCCGCATGGTACTGAGATTGAAACACTCCTGTATAATGTTCTGTCTCTGTATGGTATGATGTATGCTATCTTAATATATGATGTGAGAGTGTGTGACATGTTTGATACCTTTGATATTTCATTGTTGTCATTCTATTGCGCCCTTTCCGCTTTGCGTGTCTGTTATCTTGATCTCTAAACCCGAAATGAACTTGCACGAAGTTCAATGGACAGCTTCCTTGCAATACGTTCCACTTTGAAATGCCTTAAATAGAAATGTCTGACACTGAAAAGGGATGGGGGGGGGGATGTTTATAGAAACATGTCGATAATTATATCTCCTGCTCTTGGTTGACAAGACAGGGCAACACAAATCTTCACGCTGCTCCTCTTCATTTCTGTTTTGTCTGCAGGCGACTAATCGAATACATTTTAATGTGTCTACTTGCCTTTCTTCTTCTTGGCTTGGCTTCGTAGACGAAGATTATTGAGGGGGTTGTCCACGTCGGTTGCAGGCGCGCTGATGGCTGATGAGTCCTATGCGGGACAGGCATGATCTGCCACAGCGGCCACAGGTCAGCTTCGGGTCCGGTGGTTCTTGAGCTGCTGCAGCCTGGCGTGCTTGCCTCCTTTGCCTCTGCTCTCGAAGACTTTCTCTGCGGGAGGCTTCAAACGAGGATGCAGCCTTGTGAATGGTGCTTCTCCAGGCGCCACGGTCGGCAGCGAGGTCTGACCACTGGCGGTGGTCGATGTGACAGGTACTGAGGCTTTTCTTTAGATTGTCTTTGTAGCGCTTTGTAGGCGCTCCTCTATCACGATGGCCAGTGGACAACTCTCCGTAGAGGATTTTTTTTTTTTGGCAGGCGGTGATCCTCCATCCTGCCTTTACGACATTGTAATTCACAGTTTTGCCATTGTGATGGACCTTTAGTCCAACTGTTATTGTGTTTGAGGTGTTCGTCAACATCCTCTCTCTCTCTCTCTCTCTCTCTCTCCCTCTCTCTCTCTCTCTCTCTCTCTCTCTCTCTCTCTCTCTCTCTCTCTCTCTCTCTTTGTGGAAATCTTGTGAATAGTTTTCCAAAATAATTGCAGATTGTTACCCGAAGACAGAAGATCGTTTAATAGGAGATCATTATGTTCTTTCTGTTTCCTTTCATTTAAATGTTTATATTCCCTTCTCGCTATACAAAACAATAATCTATCCTCTTTATCCATTGTATTCAGAAAAATTCTGAATAATCTTCGTAGTTTACGTTTTTCTACCCTGCATGCTCGATCAAACCAATTCTGTCTAAATTTCTTATTAACAGGCACAACTTTCCTCATTGTTTAAGCTTGGTCTTTGATATTTAAAATTTAAAACAAGTTCAGAGCTTCATTAACATTCACAGAAATAAGATTTTCAGCGGCGTTTAACTTTTCTAAAACATTTGATGAATCATGCATAAAGAAAACTGTTGACTGTAATCTTGATTCCAGCAATATTTAACAATAAACTGGTTAACATTTACATTGGGGGCACAACTGGTATGTGACTGTTCATTTGGCGTTTCAATGCACAATACCAGGGTAAGTGATCAGAATCAAATCTTTCCATCACATTTAGAGTCATCTTTTGCACATTAGTTCAAAATAAATCTGTAGACACTAGAAAATAATCATTCACACTACTCCCCACATCCGAAATGGATGTGAAACGCCCTTCGAGATCGCCATTAGATACTCCATTCATAATTGTAAATCCAAGCGCAGTGCACATACTAAGAAGCTTTTTCCCATATACATTTAATATCTTATCTTGAGAACATCTATTGTATTTGCTGTCTGCAGTCTTGAAATTAGCATAAAGATCACGATCATCTACATTACCTGGAGAAATATTCGCAGTTCTTGCATTCATGTCACCACATAAAAGTATCTCAGCATCATCAAATGATAACAACTTGTTTACAATACATTCTTCCAACATTTCAATCCCATTATCAAAGCCATGCAGTGTGTAGAAAGGTGCATTTTCCGGAGGGACATATGTACACACAAGTAAGACAGGCTTATCATAGCAAAATAATTCTTTATCAAATCTAAATAACATTGTATACAGACTGTCACAATCCACCTGGTGCACATACGGGACAAGACTTTTACCAACCATACAAACTAATCCTCCCGAGGCCCGTCCCTGTCTTGTAAATTTTACAGCTGGTTTACAAATAATTCATAGTCTTGAAAAAGGTTTTGATTGAATGAAAACGCTTCAGCAAACGTTTCCGCCAAGCAAACAAAGTCAAAGGAAGAAATAAACTGTATAAAATCTCTGTCATCCAGTTTTTGAAATAACCCACATATATTCCAATGAAGAAATGAAACACTATTTACAAATGTGTTCATTGTCATACCATCACCACCATGTCCCGTTTCAATCGTAGTCGTAGAATCAATTTTAGTCTTAGGGTCAGTCGCAGTCTTTAAATTAGGTTTGGTCGTTGAAATAGACGATGACGCAGAGTCTCTATTGCTGTTTGACACATTGGTAATCAGTCAGCCACACGGGAATTTTCATTCGGCATCACATAACCACTGTCACTTTTCTTATTTACATGATCATCACCATTGATAATCCCATTCCCAAATACACAGTCATCGCCACCACTTTTTTCAGTTTCATTGCCACATCCAACCATGTTGTTTCTTTCGTCAACATGCATGCTCTCACGACCACACTCATCCCTCACGATCACACATTTCTTCTCTAAAACTTTCTTTCTCTCACTTCGCATGACTTCGGGCGTATCAAGTTTCACGTCGGATAACGTGACATCACTATGTGTGATCGAAGAGGCATCACTCAAATCATTAAGTTCAAAAACAGAATCCACATTTAACACACTGGCTGACTGTGTGTCGGTGTGTGCTAACACGTTTTCGTCCACACCGATGGCAGCGACAACCTGCACGGGATTTTCATCGCCTGTCTCCTTTACGCCAGCATCGTTCACTGCCCCAGTTGAAGTGACCCCACGTGAATTTGAAACAGGCAGTCTGTGTGGTGGTGTCTTACATTTAACCTCCCTCTTGTTCTGATAACAGGACAATTTCCACTGATCGGGCCGGCCTGAATCCTATTTCATTTCTATCAGATTGTCACTGCCATCCAGACCGAACCTTTTGCTGTTGATCACCGGTGATCATAAACCATGGACACTTTCATGCCCTGTGATCTGGCGGACTTCAGGTGAGGGACGAGCTTTCTTCTGATCTCCCTAACTCGGAAAGAAAAGTCTTCACCAACAAATAACTCAGTTCCTTTAACTTTTGTTTCGCACGCAAAATCTTATCTTTATCTTTAAAGAATGTGCATCTTGCTACTATTGGCGAGTTCGACTTTGAGTTCAGGCGATGTACACGGTCGAAAGAATGTCATCTCGAAAGTTCCAGTTTATCTGTAATCATATCCTGTACCAACGCTTCACATTGTTGCCAGGACTCTTTGTCTGTACGAGGAATACCGTGGATGATGATGTTATTCCTCTTCGACCTCCCTTCCAGGTCGTCAAACCTTTCCCTGTCCAAAGATTCCACCTTGGCAGTGAGTCTGGTGTTTTCTTCCTTCAACCTGTCATTATCCTGCCTTAGGCAGACATTTCTTGCTTTACAACCAGTCATTTCATCTTGGAGGTTTGCACACACATGTTTTTCACATCTTTAAGTCTTCACTCAGTCCATCAACTTTGCAGGTGAAATTGTTCAGAATGGCCATAACATCCTTCAGAGTGGGATCGGCCGGAGACGCTGAGGCAGCAGGAGCAGAACCCGGTCCATGGCCACTGTCTCTGCGTGTGCTCCCGGCACTCTCTAGACGGGTTTGCCGCTTACTGTCAGGCTTAACAGAGGAAGGCCCTGGATTCAGTTCCACGTCTCCACAGCGTTGGAGCAAATGTCCGTAGCACAATAGAGACAGTAACAATCCTAAGGTGACACCGTCCATTCGCGACCTCAACACCAACACCGACATTCTCATGGCGGCTTTATATTTCATCCGCTTCAACAAAAAACTTGCGAATATATGACAAATATGCCGCACACATACCTGAATGACAGCGATGCAGACGGCATATCCCTCACAACAGTCACTGCCAACTGTCAAGGCACAACACTGCTACAACCTAGGAGAAAGCAACAAAAAGGTGCAGAGCTCAGAAAAAAAACGTGTCACTCAACTTCGTGTTCCTCAGACCCCCCTAAAAAAAATCTTTTGGATAAGGACGATGATGAGTCCACTGAGACAGACAATGCAATAAATAATGAAGAAACTGCTTATGACAGACCAGTATCCAGAGGGGCAATATTAACAGTTATTAAGAAATTAAAGAATGGAAAAAACTGCAGGACCTGATGGACTCATTGGGGAGTTTTTTAAGCATTCTGGTGCGACTGTTCTAAGATTTTTAGTTAAATTGTTTAATTATCTTTTTGACACCGGGATTTATCCAGAAGATTGGAAAGAATCTATAATTTTACCTCTGTTTAAGAAGGGGAGATAAACGATGTAAACAATTATAGAGGTATTTCATTGTGCAATGTATGTAGTAAACTCTATAGTTCTGTTATTAATAATAGACTACATGAATGGATATCTCAGAACAATAAAACAGGAGAACATCAAGCAGGATTCAAAAAAGGTTATTCTACTATTGATCACATGTTTAGTCTATTAGCTGCAATTCAAAAACAATTTGTAAACAACAAGAAGCTGTATGTGGCTTTTGTGGATTTTGAGAAAGCTTTCGATTCAGTTTTCACAGAAACTGCTGTGGCTATTTGTTAAAACATGGAATTCAAGGTAAACTGTATCATTGTGTGAAAGGTATGTATAAGGAGGTGAAAGCAAGAATTAGAGCGGGAGCTAAATTATCAGATTTTGTCATGTGTACGAGAGGGGTCAAGCAAGGGGATGTTTGTAGTCCTGTTTTATTTTCTCTGTTCATAAATGAATTGGCTTTGGAGATTATTCAAAATGGACGGCATGGTGTGACTTTTGATATCTTGGAACTGTTTGTCTTACTTTTTGGTGATGACATTATTTTATTGTCTACAACTGTAGTTGGTCTCCAAAGACAATTGAACAGTTTGTATTCAGCTGCTACTAAATTAGAATTAAAAGTTAATATGAATAAGACCAACATTATTGTGTTTCGTAAAGGTGGATATTTAGCACGTAATGAGAAATGGATTTATGGAGGTGAATACATGGTTGTAGTCAATGCATACAAGTATCTTGGGTTCTATTTTACTACCAAATTAAGTTCACCTTTGGATGTCAAGACCTAGCAAATAGAGCAAAGAGAGCAGTCACAGTTATACTCGTATTTTATACAAATTGAATAGTGGCGCATTTTCTGTTTTTTCGAAAATTTTTTGACTCTCAGGTGCAGCCAATTTTACAGTATGGAACAGAAACCTGGGCTTTTGAGAAAAGTGTTGTAATAGAGAATGTTTTATTTAATATGCTATGAAAAGATTTTTGAATGTAGACAATCGAACACCAAATGATTTAGTGTATGGCGAACTTGGAAGGTATCCGATTTATATTAATTCGTTTTTAAAATGCATTAAGTATTGGCTGAAAATAACCAGAATGGAGGAAACAAAGATACCATATAAAGCTAATAGGACGTTACGAAATTTGGATTATAATGGTAAGAAGACATGGGCTACCACTGTTCGTCAGTGTTTAAATTCGTATGGCTTTGCAGATGCTTGGGACAAACCAGGGCGTTGAAAATATATCGGGATTTTTTAAATGTTTTAAACAAAGAATGATTGATTGCAGATGGCATGATTGGCATGACCATATCAACAACAGTGACAGATTTGCACAATACAGACTGTTTAAAACAACGTATATGATTGAACCATACATCAAAATGAAAATGGACAGGTATATTAAGAGTTTCATTGACTAAGTTTAGATTTGGTATCTCTGACATAGCTTGCCATCGGTTCAGATACAGTGCTTTGAATGAAAATAGACTGATATGTCGGCTATGTTACCAGGCCAAGGAAGATGAAATACATTTTTATTTTGCTGTCCTGTTCTCAATGATCTTCGAGAAAAATTTATTAAGTCAAAGTATTATTCTGATCCTTGTAGTTTTAGAGTCAGCTTAGTATTAACATCAAGAAATGAGTGTGTCCTCTTTGATCTTGCCAGGTACATATACGAAGCACAAAAGCGACTAAAGAGCAATGTATTCATAATAGTTTGTATAGTATGAATGTGTATCTGCTTTTTTCCATTTCTTTTTGTGATAACTTTTCTTTATTCGTGTATATTCCGGTGTGTCCCCTTCAGTATGGGCTATGGCCTAATCTGAATAAATCATTCATTCATTCATTCTCTCTCTCTCTCTCTCTCTCTCTCTCTCTCTCTCTCTCTCTCTCTCTCTCTCTCTCTTTTTTTTTTTTTTTTTTTTTTTTTTTTTTTTTGCTGTCCCAACCTCTGCACCACCTCAAAGGCAGTCCACCCACGCCGCTCATTCCGACAACCCCGTCCACAGCCACAGCCCGGTCGGCCCCGCCGCAGCCCCGGCACCGGCAATCCACAGGGAGCAAGTCAATGTCAAGTCGTTAAGAGGCAACCCACCGGAGGAGACACTGCACTGCTGCCGAGTCACTTCGGTGGTGTTCAGTGGTGCCTGTTCTGATCTAACATACGCAGGACACCACCTACTAAGCCCCCTACTGACGACAATAATTGCTTAGTCGCGGAGCCGGCGTGAGTGAGATCTCCCTCCGGAGGGCGCCACCACGTCCGTCCAACGACAGCCCCCATGGACTCGCCGATACCGGTGACCCCGACGGAACCAAACCAAGGCCACAGACGTGGAGAGGACATCGAAATTGAGGTCACCATGAGAGCAGGGCATGAAGGGCCACAGAATCTGAGACTTTTTTTTTAATGCTGA
>JAFLJL010018573.1:0-12500 GCA_018398815.1 Conus ventricosus | reverse complement strand
GATGATGATGATCATCATCCATCATCATCATCATATCATCATAACAATAGTAAGAAGAAGAAGAATGATGACGACGACGACGACAACAACGACGACGACGATGATGATAACAAGAAGAAGAAGAAGAGAAGAAGAAGAAGAAGAAGAAGAAGAAGAAGAAAAAGAGAAGAAGAAGAAGACGAGGAAGAAGAGGAGGAGGAGGAAGTCCTTGACATCCTTTTCAATGCCATGGAAAGTCGTACGCTGTCTTTCTTTTCCTCAGGTTACTTCAGAACTGAAGTGATCATGAAAGTGCGAGTCAGCAAGCATACGCAAATGTTTTGTGCTTGTCTTTTACTTCGGACGAGAGAGAGAGAGAGAGAGAGAGAGAGAGAGAGAGAGAGAGAGAGAGAGAGAGAGAGAGAAGAGAGAAGAGAGAGAGAGAGAGGAGAGAGAGAGAGAGAGAGTAAACAATTTGTCCTCTCTGAGAGCCGGACGACTTGCGAAACATATCATTTCATCTATGTACAAAGACAATATCGAAACATGCATTCGAAAGGGGCGCCAAAGACACACAGCTATGAAGACTTCGTCACGGTTTGGCTTTGCAGGCACGTCACATGATAAGGCGACATCTTGTGAATGGCCCAGTTTGCAGCTGTGGTACTGGAATCCCTACTGTCTAAACAAGTGCACAAAGTCAGTAGACCCATCCACCAGCCGGATTTGGTGTTTGGTGACGGCTTCTGCCGACCTTGATGTAAACCGATCCGAAACTACTCTTTTATATTCTTAAACATTTGAAGTCTGCCTTTCCAGCTCCCAGCTGACTGCGATTCTCCAGCGAGCCGATGCAGCGCGCTTACCGGCAGCACCGTTCAATTACTCATGATGCAAAATCCAAGAAACATCTCCCAGTGAACTGGAGCAGATGGTAAATTGAAGACCTCATGGCGACACCTTGGCCGTGTCTGGAGTTGTACTGTCTTCACCTGTCATCTGAACAGCGAATGGGGCTGCGGGATGCACACGGCAGCTCTTGACGGTGTGTTTTTTTCGCCGGTGGGCTCTGCAGTCATGAAATATGGGCTGGTGCATCCATGGGAACGCTCCCGTTGAGGTTCTGTCACGTCACATCCAGTAGCTATTACACAATGTCATCTGCCAGGGAGCAATTATGTCCCTTGACGTCTTAGTGGAATGCCCTGTGTGTGTCTGCACCCTATGTGAACACAGCGCAGGCTTCCAAGGGTGGTGCAGGATTGCTCCCAGCTGGTTTGTTGGAGTTGAGGACAGTACTTCTCTGGGTCCCCCCACACCTTCGGTGTATCTTTTTGTTTTCTTCTGTTTAATTGAAGACGCACACTCAAGAGCTTCTGACGTCGAATCAAGCATTCGCGTTGTACAGCTGTGAGACAAGGAGCAGGACCAAACCGACGCGCAGAAGACACGTGGATTGATGAACCCCTGTCTGAAGCATGTTTGAAACTAACGGTGAACGAAGAGAATCAGCACTGAAGAGTAAGGGCAAAGGGCGAGACTGTAGCCAGCTATCACACACATCTGTGCTGGAGTTGGGGTTGGAAAGGACGCATGCTTAAGAGGCCAACATCAAGTCATCACCTGTCAGCCTTCAATCTGGAATCCGCTGGGAAGAAAGGAAGAGTGGACGACCGAGAAAGAACTGGAGAAGAGACACTTCAATAGAGCATGACAGGAGGAAAGCTGATGGGCCGAGTTAGCTTCAAAGTGTGGTGGTGACTGCAAGCGGAGATTGAAACAAACGTGAAAGAAAAACTACTGCGCCGCCGAACGAACGAAACAAACAACTCAGATGACAAACCCGCCATGGTTTGATCTCTGTAATCTTCTTCAGACGAGATAAACAACATTCAAGACAGTGAAAACAAAGAACGAACGATCACCTTTTTTTCCCCCTTAAACTGGGCGCAAAACAAATGTAGAAAATTGTTGTTGTTTTAATTCCACATCCATTTTTTGTACTACATTTGAAAATAGTAATTGTTCTTTCGTATTTATTGTCTTGAATGTTAAGTCTTCCATGAAGAAGACCAAAGAGGTGTCATGTTTACCTTGTAATTTGTTTGGTTTCGGTTTGGTGTTTCTTGCTGTTGTTCTTTTTGGGGGCATTTTTGTTTTTGTTTGTGTTTTTTGCTCTCTTCTTGCGCCCGAAGAAGATCAGCTGGACAGAGGCAGAAAGACAGGTCAGTGTGCGGGCTGACCGGACAGAGGCAGAAAGACAGGTCAGTCAGTGTGCGGCTGACTGGACAGAGGCAGAAAGACAGGTCAGTGTGCGGGCTGACTGGACAGAGGCAGAAAGACAGGTCAGTGTGGGGCTGACTGGACAGAGGCAGAAAGACAGGTCAGTGTGGGGCTGACTGGACAGAGGCAGAAAGACAGGTCAGTGTGCGGGCTGACTGGACAGAGGCAGAAAGACAGGTCAGTGTGCGGGCTGACTGGACAGAGGCAGAAAGACAGGTCAGTGTGGGGCTGACTGGACAGAGGCAGAAAGACAGGTCAGTGTGGGGCTGACTGGACAGAGGCAGAAAGACAAGTCAGTGTGGGGCTGACTGGACAGAGGCAGAAAGACAGGTCAGTGTGGGGCTGACTGGACAGAGGCAGAAAGACAGGTCAGTGTGGGCTGACTGGACAGAGGCAGAAAGACAGGTCAGTGTGGGGCTGACTGGAGCTGGACAGAGGCAGAAAGACAGGTCAGTGTGGGGCTGACTGGACAGAGGCAGAAAGACAGGTCAGTGTGGGGCTGACTGACAGAGGCAGAAAGACAAGTCAGTGTGGGGCTGACTGACAGAGGCAGAAAGACAGGTCAGTGTGGGGCTGACTGGACAGAGGCAGAAAGGCAGGTCAGTGTGGGCTGACTGGACAGAGGCAGAAAGACAGGTGAGTGTGGGGCTGACTGGAGCTGGACAGAGGCAGAAAGACAGGTCAGTGTGGGGCTGACTGGACAGCGGCAGAAAGACAGGTAAGTGGGGGGCTGACTGGACAGAGGCAGAAAGACAGGCAAGTGGGGGGCTGACTGGACAGAGGCAGAAAGGTAAGTGGGGGCTGACTGGACAGAGGCAGAAAGACAGGTCAGTGTGGGGCTGACTGGACAGAGGCAGAAAGACAGGTAAGTGTGGGGGCTGACTGACGAGGCAGAAGACAGGTCAGTGGGGCTGACGACAGAGGCAGAAAGACAGGTAGTGGGGGCTGACTGGACAGAGGCAAAAGACAGGTAAGTGGGGTCATGGAGCTGGACATGCAGAAAGACAGGTATGGGTGATGACAGAGGCAGAAGACAGGTAAGTGGGGGCGACTGGGACAGTAGGCAGAAAGACAGGTATGAGTTAACCCTGATAAAGCAGAAGCATTTTTTGGTTTGACACCCCCACACCCCCAAACCAACACCCTCCATACCCAAAACCGCACCCCCCCTTACCCATCCGTTTCAAAACCCCAACCCACACCCACCCCCTCCGACCCAGCTGTTCCCCTCCCCTTTTCCCCTTCTCTCTCCTCCCCCTCTCTCCCCTCTCTTCCTCTCTTCCCTCTCCCCCTCTCCCCTTTCCTTTCCTCTTTCTTTCCTCTCTCTTCTCCTCCTCTTTTCCTCTCCTCTCCTCTCCCTCTCTCCCCTCCCTCCCTCCCCCCTCTCCCCTCGACATGTTCTGACCCACTGACACTCAATTAAATTTGAAAAAGATTACACTCGTTTTTTTAAACCTTTTTTAAACAGTTTGTCCTTGTGAAAAGAAAGCAATCAGTTTGGGAAAAATTGTACAAACCGGCAAAAAAACCCTCAACGCTAACCTACCCCTTTTAACGTTAAATGTGCTCTCGGGGTCATGTCTTCTTTTTATAGTTTCCCTTTTGTGTTCATTTTCAGTCACTCCGCGAAAACCCACGACTCCCCCCCCCCCCCCCCCCCCTTCCCCCCGCAATCCCCACCCCCCTCTCTCCACGCACCGCAACGCACGCACATACACAACACACACAACCCCCCAACACACACACACACCACACACCCCAAAACACCCCACCAACCACACACAAAATAACACACGCACACACGCACAACACACACACACACACACACACACCCCGCACGCACCACCACATACACCACCACACACACCCACAAACACACACACACACACACACATACACAACCACACACAACCACAACACAAAACCCCCAACACACCACACACACACACCCCCAACACAAACAAAACACACGTCAGATTTCTAGCAGAAGAACGAAAACTTCACACAACAAAGAACAACAACAAAAACAACAAAAACTCTTCTCTCCCCCTTCATTCTCTCTCCTCCCCCCCTCTTCCCTTTTCCTCTCTCTCTCTCTCCCTCTCCCCCGCTCGCTCTCTCTCTCGTCTCTCTCGCTCTCTCCTCTCTTCCTTCTCTCTCCTCTCCTCTCTCTCATACTCTACCTCTCTCTCTCACTCACTCTCACCTCCTCTCACTCCTTACCTTGAGGAAGCGCATGCACACACATACCACACTTCTCCTCTCCTCTCTCTTTCCTCTCTTCTCTCTCCCCCTTCTCTCCCCCCTCTCTCTTTTTCTCTCTCTCTTTTCTCTCTCTCTGTCTCTCTCTCTCTCTCTCTCCTTCTCTCACCCACACCACACACCACCACACACCACAACCCCAACACAACACACACACCACCACACACACCCGCACACACAAACTCTCTCTCTATCCTCTCTCTTTTTTTTTCTTTCTTACCACACACACACACACACACAACACACACACCAACACACACACACACACCACACACCACACACACACACAAGGACATCTCCCCCCAAACCCGCTCCCCACCCCCCCCCCCCACCCCACCCCCACCCCTCTTCCCAAAACGAATAAAACAAAAATCGTGGCTAAAATTCACACACAAAAAAAAAGTTGCTTGGAGACACTTTTGGGATTCCAAATGAAAAATTTGGAAGCTACCGTCCGAAAACCCAATTGCCCGAGAGTCAACAGTTTCCCATGTTGGCAAAATGGCAAAGGGAAGTCGTTTACAGAAAGGAGGGGGGGGTGGGAAGGGAAGGGAGGAAGGGGAAGGGGAGAGAGGGGAAAGGGGGGGGAGGGGGAAGGGACAAGAGAAAAAAGGGGGGTGGGAGGGGGAAAAGGGAGAGAAGGGGAAGACAGACAGAAACAGTGAGAGAGGGGGGGGGGGTGAAGAGAGAGTGAAAAGGGGAAAGAGGGGGAGAAGGGGGGGAAAGAGGGGGAGAGCAGACGACGACTGACAAAGGCCAACAAAACAAAGAAAAACGACAGTTGACAGAGGCGAGAGGGAAGAGGAAAAGGGGGGTGGAGCTGATACAAACACGCAGAGAGAAAGAGAGGAAAAAGGGAGAGAGAGAGAGGGGAGAGGAGAGAGAACAGACAGACAGCAGAAAAGACAAACAACAGCACACAGACACAACAGAGAGACAAGACAGAGTGGAAGGGGGGGGACAGAGAGACGGACAGGCAGAGAGAGACAGAAGACGACAGACAGACAACAGACGACAGACAGACAGAGACGAGAACAGAAAAATAAAGTTTGTTCAATTTTTAAAACACTCAAGGCGCACAAAACCCCAATCTACTTGTAGCAGAAAAGACTTTCTGAACCCAGCACGTTTGTCGAAAATGTGTTGTTTGTTTCGTGCAGTGTATGAAAAATACAAAAGTTCTTCCCCCCCCTCTCTCTTCTTTTCCTCTCTCTCTCTCTCCTCTCTCTCTCTCTCTCTCTTCCTCCCTTCCTTTCTCCCCTCCTCTTTCTCTCCCCTTTCTCTCCTCCTCTCCCCCTCTCCCCTCTTCTTTTCTCCCCATCCCCTCCCCCTCCCCTCTCTCTTCTTCTCCCACCACACACACCACAACACAAACAAAAAACACGAAAACAACAAATAGTATGAAAGATAATGATAATAGATGATAGTTTGAAAATAGCTGCTGAAAAACAGACACAGACACATAAATAGTAATGTAATATATAGATAGATAAATAGAAGATAGATGATAATAGAAGATAAAGACAACAAAAAAATAGCTAGCAAGATAGTGGACAAATAGAGAGAGAGAGGGGGGAAACTTTAAATAAAAACAATCGCTCAGCGGCAGGGAATTGCCCAAAAAGACCCATAAAACGAGCACGGAGCAAATCTGCTTTAAAAATTTCGGGCTGGGGTGGTGAATAAAATTTGAAAAACAAACAAACAAACAAACAAGAAGAAAAAGAAAATGGCTACAAGCAGACAGCGTGGTGTTGATGCAAAGAGACGGAAAACGTGTATCTTTTCCCCCCCGGATAAAAATCATCCCCCATAAAATTTCCTGTCTTAACTTTTTGCTTGTGGAACATGCCCCCACGTTTACATACGCCCCCCGGCGCCCGAATCACACGCTAGAATGGGCCTACAAACAGAAAACAAAAAAGGAGAGAGAGAGAGAGAAGAGGAGAGAGAGAAGAGAAGAGAGAAGAGAGAGAGAGAGAGAGAGAGAGAGAGAGAGAGCAATCAACTTTGTTAAAAACAAACTGTTAAACCATTTTTTTCTTCTGTTTTCTAGTGCTATTTTCGTGCTTTTTTTTTTAAAGGGGAACGTTTGAAAGATGACGACGAGACGACGGACGCGAGCGACGACGATGATGAGAGGAGGAGAGAGAAAAGAGGGAGGAGAGAAAGTGGGAAGTCTTTTTTCTTTTATCCCTTTAAATCAGAAAGGGAGTAAATGACCTAGTCTCATTTCTTCTCTAAAATTACCCCCCCTTTAATGGTTAAGAAAAAGAGAAGAGAGAGAGAGAGAGAGAGAAAAGAAGAGAGAGAGAAAAGAGAGAGAGAGAGAGAGAGAGAGAGAGAGAGAAAATGACTTAGTGGGGGGGTTTGTTTTGCTTTTAATGCGTAAGGGGAAAAAATTCCTCGTTCCCCATTTCTTCTCGCACTCCCTCAACCCCCAAACCCCCCCCCCCACCCCCCCCCCCCCCCCCTTTTTTTTCGGGTTCGCTGTGCTCCTTTATCTCTCTCTAACTGTTCCTTTCTTTTCTTTTTTCTTCTTTGGAGTGGGGAAAGAGATTCTCGGGCTCTTCTTTCTTTTTACCCCCCTTTCGCACTGATCGATCTGAAGCCCAACTCACAAAAGGGAAATGTTCCTTCTGGAAAAAAAAAGTTTAAAACCCTTATACTATCCGTCTGATTTGGCATTGGAGATTTTTTGCCTTTTTAAATAGGGGGCGCGTGGTGAATTTCGTGAATGAGTGCGCGAGAGAGAGAGAGATGGAGAGAAGAGGAGAGTGTGTTGTGTGTGGTTGTGGTGTGGTTGTGTGTGTGTGGTGGTGTGTGTGTGTGTGTGTGTGTGTGTGTGTGTGTGTTGTGTGTGTGAGCGTGCGTTTTTGTGAAGGTGTGTTGATGTGGGGGCGTGTTGTGTGGTGTGTGGTGGTGCGGGTTGTGGTGTTTGTGGTGTGTGTTTGTTGTGTGTGTGTGTGTGGTTTTGTGGGTGTGTGGTTGTTGTGTGGTGTGTGTGTGAGGGGGTGCGGCTGCTTTGTGTTTTTGGTTTGTGAAATAAAAGAGAGTGAGGGGGACGATGACAGAAAACTTGGTTTTTGTTCCACGGGGACCCCGCACAACCATACTTTGCGGCCGAAAAGGATGGACAAAAAGGTGGGGTTTCCCCGCTCCACGGGCCCAATTTCTCCCCCTTTTGCAAGATGGCGGTGACAAGGAAGCGAAGATTTTTCTGCCCGGGGGGTACAAAGAAGATCCTAGTCCAAACGATTTTTTTTGGGTGCACCCAATTTGTAAAGATGGGGGAGCCGAAACACGACCTTTCTCCCGTACAGACCAAAAAGTCTGGCATGTTTTGGACCCCCCAATTGTGGGGAAACATAAAAGTCGGCCGTACGGCGGGCGCGTGGACAAGTCTAGTAGTAAAAAATATTGTTGAACGCAACCCCACTTTTTTTTGTACGGGGTGCGGGGTCGTGATAAAGCGCTTACAAGAGAAACAGAGACACAAAAGACGGAACAGAGACAGCAATTTTTACAGAGAGAGAAGGAAGAGAAAAGAGAGAGAGAGAGAGAGGGGGAGAAGAGAGAAGAAAAGGAGAGAGAGAAGAGAAGAGAGAGAAGAGGAGAGAGAGGGAAGACGGAGACAAAACAACAATTTATACAGAGAGAGAGAGAGAGAAGAAAGGGGAGAGAGAAGAGAGAGAGAGAGAAGAGAGAGGAGAGAGGAAAAGGGGGGGAGAGAGAAACCATGGGGGAAGATGTTTTTTTTTTTCCATCCACAAAAACAGTCAGATGTGAATTTCGTAATGTCATCTGTCCTCTGCCCAAGCTTCATTTCATGACTGCTTTATATTTGTTTTTAAACGCCTTTCCCTTTTTTTTTCCATTTCATCGGGAAGAGATGGGTTTCCTTGCTGTGTTTTTTCGCCCGTTCTTTTTTTCTTTTTTTTTTTTTATTCTTTAAAAATTGTACTTGCCATACGACCCAACAGTATGAAAATTTTTAACTTTAAAAGTGGGGTTTAAACGCCTTTAAAGATTTTGTATACATTATCTTGGTTGTGTTTATTTTAACTTATTCTAGGGTGTGAGTAGGCTTTTTAAATCTGCGTTTGGTTCGTCTTTTTGTGTGTGTTTTTGTGGGTTTTTTGTGTGTTGTTGTGTTGGTTGTGGTGTGTGTGTGTGTGTGTGTGTGTTTTTTGTGTGTGTGTGTGTGTGTGTGTGTGGTTGGTTTTTGTGTGTGTGTTTGTGGTGTGTGTGGTGTGGGTGTGGGGGTGGGTGGGGGTGTGGGGTGTGGTGTGTGTGTCTGCGTATTCGCTGTCTGTCTGCTATCTATCTCTCTGCGTGCAGTTCTGTCCTGTGTGTGTTGTGTGTGGTGGGTGTGGTGTGGGTGTGTGTGGTTTTGTGTGTGTGTGTTGTTTTTTGTGTGCTGTGTGTGTGTGTTTTGTGTGCTGTTGTGTGTGTGTGTGCGTGGTGTGTGGTTGTGTAGCGTGCGTGCGTGCGTGTGTGGTGCGTGGTTTCGTGCGGCGTGCGTGGTGCGTGCGTGGGTGTTGTTGTGTGTGTGTGTGTGTGTGTGGTGTGTGGTGTGTGTGTGTGTTTTGTGTGTGTGGTGTCTGTGTCGTGTCGTGGGGCGCGCGAGGCGTGCTACTGATGTCCTATGTGGTTTTTTTGTGCGTGAGAAGAGAGAGAGAGAGAGAAGAGAGAGGAAGGAGAGAGAGAGAGAGAGAGGAGACGAGCAGAGACAGAGAATAGAGTTTGTTGTGTATTCAGTAAAAACGTGCGAAAGTGTCTCGGGGCCCTTGTGCTGTCTGTGTCCGGGGTCTATACGTGTTTGGTGGTGAGATTACCGGAATTCGGGGAAACCCCACAAGTGGCTTTGAAAAGCAGACGATGTGTCGGGCGAACAGAATAGACAGCGGGGAAAAACGATGGAACCAACAGAAAAGGGTTTGGGGAGTGCTTTCCCCCTTCTTTTTTCTTTTTTTTTTTTTTTTTTCGGGTTTTTCCTCACATTCCCTCAGCCGCATTTTTTTTGGGTCCTGGATTTAAAAAGGGAAAACCTTATATAATAATTTTTTTTTTTTGATTGCCGGGTACTCTTGTCTGCACGTAATTGTCATATCCTTGTCTCAATCCGGAATTTAACTTCGGAAAAGGGGGTGTGTGTGGGGAGAGGGGGGGGGGGGGGGGGGGGGGGGAGGGGGGGGGGGGGGGGGGGTGAAAAGGAAAGGAGAAAAAAAAAAAGTCCCGTGTGGGGATAATTGGGCCGGTATTTTTTTTTTTTTTTTTTTTGCCCTTTGGAAAGGCCAGGAAAGGGCCCCTCGCAATGATTGTTTGCTGGAGGGCCGCCCAAATTTTGGGCCAGCTTAACCTAGGTTCTAAAGTGCCCGACATAAAAAATTTTTTTTAAAAATTTGGAAAGGTAAAAAGATCATTAAACGTAAGCAAAAAACAGATTAACATTAACTTTTCTATAGAGGAGAAGAAAAGAAAAAAGAAGAAGAAGAAGAAAAGAAAAAGAAGAAGAAGAAGAAGAAGCAGAAAAGAAAGGGGGAAAAAATGGAAATGTATGTGAAAACAACAATTGATCTGCGATTCTGCTAAACCCGCCCCCCCTGTTTCCCCTTTTCCCCCTCTCTCTCTCTCTCCCTCCCCTCTTTTCCCTCTCTCTCTCTCCTTCCCCTCCCCTTTTCCTCCCTCTCTCCTCTCTCTTCCCCTCCCCATCTCCCTCCTCCTCCCGCCACAAAGCTCTTAAAATCAAAGAACCTTCTTGCGAGGGCTACTTTAATCTAAAAACTCCGAAAAATACTGGAAAACCCCCCTGAGGGCTCATCTTTATTGAACTTTCCTAAAACGATTAACTGACTACTTTCCTACAACAATTAACTGACTACCTTTCCCACCACAGATTAACTGCTGTCGACCTTTCCAAACAGATTCACTGTCTGAGCTGACCCTTTCCTAAAAACAGATTAACTTCTGAGCTGCCTTTCCCAACACAGATTAAAATGTCGAGCTGACCTTTCCACCCGTGACTGTCTGAGCTGACCTCTCCAAAAAAAAGATTTTAAATGTTGAGCTGACCTTTTTGAAAGGGGGGGGGGAAAAAAAAGGGGGGGATTAGGGGGGGGGTTTGGGGGGGGGGGGGTTTCAAGAAAGGGGGGGGGGGGGGGGGGGGGGGGGGGGGGGGGGGGGGGGGGGGGGGGGGGGGGGGGGGTTTTTTGGGGGGGGGGGGGCTGGGAAAGGGTTTTAAATTGATTAATGTTGTTTTTTCCCCCACAGATAACTGTCTGACCTTTCCTAACACGATAACTTCTGAGTTCCTTTCTCCACAGATAAGTCTGGCTGACCTTCCCCAACCAATTAACTGCGAGCTGCCCTTTTTTACCCCGATTAACTGTTGGTGACCTTTTCCACCGATTAACTGATTTACCTTTCAAAAACAGATTAACTTCTGGCGCCTTTCCCCACAATTAACTGTCGAGGGCCCTTTTTAAAAAATTAACTGTTGAGCGCCTTTCCCAACAAGTTTAAAATGTCTGGCTGATTTCCTAACAAGATTAACTGATTACCCTTTTCCAAACCCCAGATAACGTCGACGACCTTTCCTACCAAAATAACTGTCGGCTGACCTTTTCCTAACACGATAACTATCTGACCTTTTTTACACAGATAACTGTCTAGCTGAACCTTCCCAACACAGATTAACTGTTGACTGACCCTTTCCCCCCACAGTGAACGTTTTGGACCTTTCCCACGATACCTGACGCCTTTCCTACCAAATGCTGGCTGACCCTTTTCCCACACAGATTAACGTCTGAGCGACCTTCCTACCACAGAAAAATGATCTGCCTTTCCACCCCAAGAAATGTCTGACGACCTTTCTCACAATTTCTGTCTGAGCTGCCCCTTTTTCCAAAAATTTCGCTGAGCTGACCTTTCCCCAAAACAGAAAACTCTAGCTGACCTTTCCTAACACAGATTAAACTGATCTGACCTTTCCTACCACAGATTAACTGTCTGAGCTGACCTTTCCTAACACAGATTAACTGATCTGACCTTTCCTTTCCACAGACTAACTGATCTGACCTTTCCTAACACAGATGAACTGTCTGAGCATGACCTTTCCTACCACAGATTAACTGTCTGAGCTGACCTTCCCTAACCAGATTAACTGTCTGAGCTGACCTTTCCTACCACAGATTAACTGTCTGAGCTGACCTTTCCTACCACAGATTACTGATCTGACCTTTCCAAACACAGATGAACTGTCTGAGCTGACCTTTCCTTCCACAGATTAACTGTCTGAGCTGACCTTTCGTAACACAGAATTAACTGTCTGAGCTGACCTTTCCTAACACAGTTTAACTGTCTGTGCTGACCTTTCCTAACAAGATTAACTGATCTGACCTTTCCTACCACAGATTAACTGTCTGAGCTGACCTTTCCTACCACAGATGAACTGTCTGAGCTGACTTTCCTAACACAGATTAACTGATCTGACCTTTCCTACTACAGATGAACTGTCTCAGCTGACCTTTCCTAACACAGATTAACTGTTGAGCTGACCTTTCCTACCACAGATGAACTGTCTGAGCTGACCTTTCCTGCCACAGATGAACTGTCTGAGCTGCCTTTCCTACCACAGATGAACTGAGCTGACCTTTCCTAACACAGATTAACTGTCTGAGCTGACCTTTCCTACCACAGATTAACTGATCTGACCTTTCCTACCACAGATGAACTGTCTGAGCTGACCTTTCTAACACAGATTAACTGTCTGAGCTGACCTTTCCTACCACAGATTAACTGTTGAGCTGACCTTTCTAACACAGATTAACTGTCTGAGCTGACCTTTCCTACCACAGATTAACTGATCTGACCTTTCCTACCACAGATTAACTGATCTGACCTTTCCTAACACAGATTAACTGTCTGAGCTGACCTTTCCTACCACAGATTAACTGAGCTGACCTTTCCTAACA
>JAFLJL010018572.1:0-12455 GCA_018398815.1 Conus ventricosus | reverse complement strand
CCGAAAGGGCCCAATGGAGAATCAAATCAGCACCCACAAAATTTCACCAGGTTTTTCCGAATCGACCGGGTGCCACCCCAATTTAAATTCTGGCACCTCCAAGTTGGCAACGCCAAAAAGGTCGAACTCCAGATAGAGACCCAAGGATATGGAACTGCGGAATGCGCTGACCGTTGCCCCTTGGGACACAAAGATCGTGGGACTCGGACACAATGCCAGGAACATAGCTATACAACCCTTTTCCCTTCTTTGTCCCTGCTAGGGGCCCGGCCAGGGGATACCAAATTTTACTGAATTCTTTTTGATGGTTTCAAAAAAGAGGGGAAAAAACCTATCGGGGCCCGGGTTTGGGCCTTTGGGGGAAAAGACGAAAATTTTTTTTTGTCCATGGTCTGACGGTTCGATTCCCATTTGGGGACAAAAAGGTTGGGAAGATTTAAATCAGCCGTGGCTCCCTGATGAGTCTAAATCCAGCGGACGAAAGCCCCAAAACAGGCCATAAAAAATAAATCTCCTTTAAAAAAGGTTTTTACGATGTTCTCTCAGCGCAGTGAAAGTTTTAAAGGGTTTATGATACTTTTCTTAATTTTTTTGTTCCCATTTTCTTCATCTTCAAACCCCCCCCCCTCCCCCCCCCCCCCCCCCCCCCCCCGCCTTAATTTTCAAATCTTGCCAAGTCATTACTGTAGACGGGGGGGCCCTTTCCCCTGCCTTGTTCCCCCCCCCCCCCCCCCCCCCAAATTAAAATTTGTTCGGGGTTTTTATGGTCTGTTTTTATTTCAAGTTTAAAAAGGCTGGGCAAGCCCTTGAATAAAAGTTATTTCTGTTTGGGTTTTCCTTTAAAGGGAAGAAGACGTACCCAAATTTGGTTTATCGTTTATTGTTTATTTTTCCCCCTCCCTTTCATTTTTTTTTTAAATTTTCACTTCGATTTAAATATTGTGCAGACTGCTTTTTTATTTCTGCTCCCCTTTCGGGAAATTTTAAATCCAGATCCTGAGCATGCCCTAATGCTTTTCCCACAACATGCACCCTTGTAAAACAAACCCAAATTTTCCCTGTAGAAAGGCCATCCATGTCCTGGGAAGGGTGAGACGAATACAAACCCGGGGCAGACTTGAAACCAGAATCTTCAAAGATTTGGGAGCTGGCGGATGTTAGAGGGAAAGAACGACACACCCGGGGCATTAAATTTTTCCCTTCATTGTTTTCCCGAAAGACTAATTAAAAGTTTAAAAAAAACCAAAATTCCCTAAACGCTGTCTGCCCGGGGTTGTGTGTGTGTGTGGTGTGTTGTGTGGTGTGTTTTGTTTTGGGGTGTTTGTGTTGTTGTCGTTTTTGTGTCTCTGTCTGTTTTCTCTCTCACCTCTCCCTCTCTCCTCCCTCTTCCTCTCCCCTCTTTTCTCCCACCCCAACCTCCCCCTCTCTCTCTGTCCCCCTCACCTCCCTCCCCCTCTTCCCCGCTGTTTTTTCCGCTCTCCCCAAAGCCTCCCACTCTCTCTGCCCCTCTCTCTTTCTTTCTCACTCTGTCTCTTTCTCTCATAACTCTTTTTTTTCACCCTCACTCCCCCCCCCCCTCTCTCTCCTCCTCTCTCCCTCTCACCCCTCTTCTCTCTCCCTCTCTTTTTCTCCCTCCATTTCCCCTCTCTCTCCCCCTCTCCTCTCTGGCCCCGCATGTCATATTGCTGAGTTTTTTTTTTTTTTTTTAATTTAGGGAAGTTCATATAGTACAACGTAGTGGAAAAAAAAAAAAAAGAAAAAAAATCCAAACAAATGTGGATCAAAAGAAAAACTACATCATTTTTTTTAAACGAAAAGATAAAACATTCAAAATTTTTAAAACAAAAAAGTTGCAAAAAACTTTCCCTGGGAGAAGGGGAGAGAGAGAGAGAGAAGAGAGAGAGAGAGAGGAGAGAGAGAGAGAGAAGAGAGAGAGAGAGAGAGAGAAGAGAGAACGAGACAGAGGAGGAGAGAGTATCCATGTTTTTCCCGACTGTATTTAAAGGCATCCTCTAGGGGGGCGGGAGCGGAGGGGTGGGGGGGGGGAAAGGGTGGGGTGGGGGAGGAAGGGGGGGACAGAACACTACTCACGCCCGTCTCCCACCACTTTAAAAAAGAAATTTGGGTTTTCCCTTTTAAAGGGGGGGGGGGGGGTTTTTGGAGGTTTGGTTTTCCCCGCTTTTCCCTTTGGAAACCCAAAAAGGGGACGGCCGCTTTTGCGGTGCCTCGATGGGTTGCCCATGACGGCGTGGGCACGACGGGTCCACGTGGGTTTGCGGTGCCCGGGGTGTGGTGAGGGGGGGGGGGGGGGGGGCAAGGCAAACAGTGGCTGTGGAGGCAAAAATGAGTGAAAGGGGCGTGGAAGTGGTCACTTTTTTTCCCCGGGCTGTTGGGGGGGGGTTTGGGGGAGGGGGGGAAGGCATACAGTGGGTGGGGGAAGGCAAACTGAGTGAAGGGCCCTGGAGATTTTGTCACTGAAACCGGGCCGGGCCCAAAAACAACCCAAAAACAAAAACCCAAAAGCAACAACAAAAACAACAACAACACAACAACAGCAACAACACCAAAAAAAACCCAAAAACCCAAAAACAAAAAACAGCAACAGCAACAGCAAAAGCAACAAAAAACAACAACACAACCGCAACAACAACAACAACAACAAAAGCAACAAGAAACAACAACAAAAAACAAGATAACCCAACGACAACCCAAAAACGGGAAAGATGACAACAACGACAACAACAACAACCAAAAGCAACAACAACCCGCCCAAAGCAACAACGACGGGCAGCAACCCAAAAACAACGATAACAACAACGACAACAAAAAGACCAAAGATGGAAAAACAACGACACAACGACCCAAAAATGACGAAAGAAAAAACCACAAACAACAACAAAAAAAACAATACCCGCACCAACCCCCCACAACAACAACAAGAACAACACCACAACAAAAAAAACACACGAAGAAAGCAACAATAAAAAGGACTAAAAAGAAGAAGAAGAAGGAAAAAAGAAAAAAAAAGAAGAAAAAAGAAGAAGAAGAAGAAGAAAAAAAAAAAAAAGAAGGAGAAAGGAGGAGGAGGGGAGGAGAGGAGGAGGAGGAGAATGAAGAGGGAAAGGGGGAGGAGGAGGAAAAGGGGGGAGGGGAGGGGAGGAGAAGGGAGGAAAAGGAAAAGTTTCAACAACACCAACAAACCAAACCAAAACATCGACCCTAACCCCCAACAACAACGGGGACCCAAAAAAAACAAAGACGGCGACATGCCAAAAATAAAAAAAAGGAAAAAGAAGGGGAAAAGGAAGACGAGGTGGGAGGAGGAGAAGGAGGAGGGGGGGAAAAGGGAAAAGGGTGGGGGAGGAAAGGAGGGTAAAGGGGAAAAATAAAAGAACCCAAAAACGACCAAAGGGGAAAAACAGCAATGAAAAATGAGAAAAGGAAAAGAGGAAAAGAAAAACACAAACAAAGGCGAATCAACTCCGAAAAAAAGGCTAAAGGGTAAAAATTTGGGGGAAAACAAAGGGTGAAAAACAACGTTTCACAAAGGGAAAGGGTACAGGGGAACGAGAGAGACGCCCGACAGAAAGACAACAGGCAAACAGAGACGACAGAGGGAAAAGACAGAAAAGAGAAAAAAGGGGGCGAAAAGAATTGAGAGAAGAGAAAAAGGGGGGGAATAAAGGGAAAAAAAGAGAGACATAGAGAGAGCCCGACACAGACACAAGAGACCAACACAGAGACCCAGAGAAAAGAGAGAGAGAAAAGAGAGAGAGAAGAGAAGAGAGACAAGAGAGGAGAGAGAGAGACAGAGAAAGACAGAAGAGAGAGACAAAACAATTTAAATTAGGAAGTTAATTTATAAACGTGTGAACTACCAGAAAAGTCTAATTTTTTTCGCACTCATTGGCAAAATTTAAAGCCCTCCTTACAAAGAAAAACTTTTTTTTAGGGCCCCTTTACCGGGCCAAAGGGGGGACAAAAAAGGCAATTGAAAATTGATCTCTCTCTCCTCTCTCTCTCCTCTCCCCCCTCTCTCTTTTCTCTCTCTCTGCTTAAGTTTTAATTCTGTATCTTTTCTTTTTTTGGTGGGGGTTCCTCTTTTCCCCTCTTCTCCTCTTTTCCCCTCTCCCCCTCCCCCAACCTCTCTCTTCTTTTCCCCCTCCTCTCATCTCCCCCCTCTCTTTTCTCCCTCCCCCTCCTCCCCCTGCTAAGGTTCTTAATTCTTGTATCTTTTTCTTTTTTTGGGGTGGTTTTTCTCTCTCTCCCCTCTTTTCTCTCCTCCTCCCCTCTCTCCCCTTTTCCCTCTCTCTCTCATCTCCTCCTCTTTTCTCCCCTCCTTGGTTCCCTTTAAATTTTTTATTAAAAAAAATTCCCCTTTTTTTTTTTTTTTTTTTTTGGTGGCGGGGTTCCTATCTCTCTTTTCTCTTCCTCCATCTCTCATTCTCTCTCTCTCCTCTTCCTCCTCACTCTCTCTCTTTTCTCTCCCTCTCCCTCGCTCGGGTCCTCGCTTCCCCTCCCCTCCGGGTTTTTAGTTTACTCCTGGAAAATGAATCTTTTCCCCTTCCCAACCCATAAAAGGGCAATATTACCCAGAAATATTGAACCCTTTTCGGCCCGACAGAAAAACGATTCTAAACAACCAGTCTCGGGGGCCCTGCATTGGGACCCTTTAGGACCCGATAATTTAAAAAAATAAGAAAAAGATTAAAGGGCTTTTAACCCCAATTTACAGTGATTACCCCCCCTTTTATCTCCCCCCCACCCACCCCTAAAACCCCAAATCATTCCCTTTACACTCCCCCAAATGTCCTTTAAACACCAAAACACAAACCCCAAAACACACACACACACACACACACACACTCACACAAAACACCCACACATTCACATGGGACACAAAACACAAACACACCCCCAAAACACAAAACAAAAATTTTTCTCCCCTGTCCTGTCCTCTTTTCTATCACACACAACCCCCACACACACAAAACCCACCCCACCACATACCACACACACACAAAACCCACCCCACCACACACACACACACACACACACACACACCACCAAAGCACGCACCGCAAACCCCCACGCAACCCCGCAAACCCCGCACGCACACACCCCATTCTCCGCGGGCAACACATAATCGACAAAATAAAGAAACGATTACATTGTAGATAACACTTCAAGCTACAGTGTCTTCCTCACTTCCAGCTTTCCCGCTCTCCCCCCCCCCCCCCCCCACCTCCCTCCCCCCACCCCCCACCCCCCCCCATTTTCCGCCATCCTTCACACTCCCAAACACGCACTCCCCCCCCCCCCTCCCCGCCCCCCATAGCCTCAAGATTAAAGGCATGTGGCCATAAACTTTTTGCATGAAGAATAGCAAAGACCTCTCTTTGTTCCCGTCAACAGGTAATCGTTGTGTGAAGGTGCCTGTACATTGCTTGATTAGTGAATACAGACACGTTTGAAAACAGGTATAATGCAACTGGATTTATGGGCCAGACTAAGAGAGTTTTAAGTTTTGTACTGCAATTCAGAAAGGGATTGCCATTTTTTCCTCGCTGCTCGTTTCTCTGTCCATCTTTCTGTCTGCCTGCCTGTCTGTCTGTCCTGCCCTCTCTCTCTCTCCTCTCTCTCTCTCTCTCTTTCTCTCTCTCTCTCTCTCCCCTCTCTCTCTCTCTCTCCACACCACACACACACACACACACACACACACACACACACACACACACACACACACGCACGCGCGCACGCGCGCACACACACACACACACACACACACACACACACACACACACACACACACACCACACACGCGCGCGCCTACGCATACACATAACACACCACACACAGACACCTTCCTCCTCTCTCCTCTCTCTCTCTCTCTCTCTCTCCTCTCTCTCTCTCTCTCTCTCACTCTCTCTCTCTCTCTCTCTGTGTGTGTGTGTGTGTGTGTGTGTGTGTGTGTGTGTGTGTGTGTGTGTAAACATGACTTTCTTTTTCCCTGTCTTGCTGCATAATGTCGATATTACCTTGGGGTTTGGAACATAGATTCTCACCAGGCCATTATGGACATGCATAAGGCTTGTGAGCAGATCATCGACAAATTAAGAAGACGATTACATGGCCGTCTTTAACGCTCCGAGCTACTGTGTCTGCATCTCCTATCCCCTCCCTCCCACCGTCCCACCCTGAAACCCCCCCCCCCCCCCCCCCCCCCCCCGGCCTTCTTCTATCCCTGAAATTCCCAGTCTCGCTCTTCCTTTTCCTTTCAGTGAGATAAGAAAAAAAAATGTAACCGTCTTTAATTAATTCTCCAAGCTACAGGGTCTATCACCCTTCCCATCCCCCTCCCCCCCTCCCTTCTCCCCGCGTATCACTCCCAGCCCTGTTGTCTCTTTGTCCTTCCCTGTCTCCGCCTCTCCCCTTCCCTTTTTATTTTGTTCCATTTCTGCATCTGTACCTAGCCTCCAGCTAAAGCGCACATGGCTGTAAATATTGGATTGAGCAATATCAAAGACCCTTTTTTGATTCCCATCAACATCTAAATGTGGCCCAGAAGGTGTCTGTCCATCATCTTGGTTTGTCAAGACAGACACGTTAAAAACGGATATAAAGCTAATGGTCTATTGACCTTGCTTATTGGGAATAACGTTTGTGATGACATTCAAAAAGGGATCGCCATCTTGTCTCTCTGTCTGTCTGGTTGGCTGGCTGGCTGGCTGCTGTGTATATGTCTCCATCTCTGTCTGTCTGTCTGTTTTTTGTCTGTCTGCCTCTCTGACTCTCTCTCTGTCTCTCTCTCCCCTTTTTCTCTCTCTCTCTCCTCTCTCTCTCTCTCTCTCTCTCTCTCTCTCTCTCTCTCTCTCTCTCTCTCTCTATCACGCACGCGTGCACACACACACACACACACCACACACACACACACACACACACACACACACACACACACACACACACACGAACCATGAGCCATTCCCCCCACCTCCAGCTGGTCGTGTCGAGCTCCCGGTCCGTGGCATTTCCATCCTCGTGCAGGGGACACACGGACTCTTTCAGCTGGCAGTTCGTCGCTTGGTGACTCGTCAACTTCACCTTGCCATTAAGATTCAGTTAACTATGTCTTAATGAAAACTTCCAATGATCATTATTAATATTTCAATGGAGCTGTCGGTCAATATCAACAAATCTCTTACAGTTTGAAAATCATATATATCAGCATAATTATTCAGTGCTAGCATTACAATCACTAAATGTAGATGTTCATAAGCTACCGAAAATTTCGCAATGTTTATTATCCACCTTTGTATAACTATAGGAATGATGGTAAAAAGATTCAAACTGCCATTTATGTGAGAAGGGATCTAAATTATTGTCCTCTGAACCCTCCTACTCCTACTGATGCTGAAGTTTTCGCAACTGGGTTACTGTAAAACTGAACAAGCAGACACATTTAAACGTCATTTCTGCTTACTTTCCATGGCCCAAAGGCAGATAATACAGACTGGATAAAAAACCTTCCTTGTCAAACAACAAATGGGTAATACGGGGAGATTTCAATGCGCATGCTCCATTTGGGAATATGGTTGCACCACTAAAAACTTGCAACCGTTTTAGTTGAAAATATTGTTGACTCCAAATTGGTTTTATTAAACGATGGTAGTATTACCAGACTGCCAACATTTCCACTCATAAACCTACTTCTATTGATTTATCTTTAATTTCTCCGGAGTTGGCAGTAAACTCGGTATGGTCAACAGAGGATGATACTTTGGGCAGCGATCATTCCCAATCATCATACAGTTAAAGGAGCATATTGAAAGTGAAGAAGATGGAAATGAAGATAGAATCCCAAAGTTTTCATATAAAAATGCAAATGGTCTCTGTATGAATCGATCTTGTCCAATACACATTTCCGTAGTATTGAAAATGAAGGTATAGATGCATATTATACAGAGTTTTGTCGACATGTCTTACAGGCTGCCGGAAAATCTATTCCTATTTGTAAAGATGCCCAACAGTGGAAATATGTTGGTAATTCATGGTGGAATTTAGATTGTGCGATAGCTGTAGCTCTTAAAAAAGAAGTTTATAAAGCTTGGCTGAAAGTGAGAACAGATGAAAATTTCCTAGCGATGAAACATGCCAAAAATAACAGTAACAGGGTCGTTGCCCGAGCGAAAAGAATACATTTCTCAGAATTTTGTAGATCCAAAATATCGGAATCAAAAGATATCCATAAGGTCTGGAAAATGTTAAAAAATTGAAAAATGGTTATTGCTTGCAACAATACCCAATTGAGTTAGATAATAATGCTCGTCCATCCTCACAGGAGAAAGCTGAGGCATTCGTCAAAATATTTTCAGAAAGTAACTTGCTGTCTAGTCTTAGTCCATCTATCAGGTGTTTTAGAGAGGAGGAAGAAAAACGAACTATCTATCAGGATCCACCACCAAATCATTTTCCATTATTTAAACGCTCCTATTACATATGAGAATTTTTATGAGACGTTAGAATCTTTTTCTTCAAACTCAAGCGCTGTTGCCTAGATGGTTTTATCCTATCAACTTTTTATACCACTTGCCTTCATTTGGGAAACGATTACTGCATTCATTTTACCAAAAATGTTGGTTTAATGGAACTCTCCCTAGTATCTGGAAGAGATCTGTTGTAGTCCCAGTTCCAAAACAAGGTAAACCCAGGTCAGACATTGGTAGCTACAGGCCAATAGCACTAACCTCTCACGCTGGAAAGTTGTTAGAAAAGATTATCTAAAGACGTCTTTTATATTTTTGTGAAAAAGAAAGTATAATCCCAGTGAATCAAGCGGGATTTCGCAAAGGTCGATGTACAATAGATCATTTGGTGAAACTTACGAGTCAAATTAAAAAGCAGTTTGCTAGAGGGAAAAAGTACACTTGCCACCTTTTTTGATATCAGAAAAGCGTATGATAGTATCTGGCACGCTAGACTACTATATAAATTGAAAGAAATAGGAATTAATGGAACGATGTTTCAATATTTTAAAAGTTTTTTTATCGCAGAGATCCATATGTACAAGAATAGGGAAAGTTTATTCGTCTTTTCAGAGCATTGATATCGGAATTCCACAGGGTTCTGTTATAGCCCCCATGTTGTTTAACGTTCTTATTTATGATCTTCCAAGATATTATCAAAAAGTGTGAGTTTAGTACAATATGCTGATGACATTGCTATGTGGATAAAATACAAATATTCGAAAGCATACTGGCAAGAGAATTACGAATCATATACAAAAGATATACAGTTAGAGATAGATAAATTAAACAACTTTATGGAAAATAACGGGCTTACTCTCTCAGGTGAAAAAACAACAATAATGTTTTTCAATAATGGAGACAATCCAATGTATTGCCAAGCTTCAAATTGAATGGTTCTGAATTGCAGTACTCGCAAAACGTAAAATTTCTGGGTGTGAATTTAACCCCCAAACTTAACTGGCGTTTTTATCATTGAAAGCTTGATAGCTAAAACAAGGAAACGTTAAACTTATTGAAGAATTTTTTGTATTCAACCGTGGGCTCAAGATACAAAAACCCTCCTGCACCTAGCTGTTTCTCTAATAAGATCAAAACTAGTGTACGGACAAGAAGTTTATTTTTCAGCTCCTCAAAGTCTACTGAAAAAAATAGCAAAGTATAGACAGCAAAGCTATCAAATTAGCGCTTGGTGTCCCAGTGCACACAAACACATTGAAGGTGTACAAAGAAATTCATATGCTATCACTGTCAGATCAACGTAGATTAGCTGTGGCCAAATATATTGCAAGAAGTCTTTCAGTACCTAATTCAGTTGAAAACGAAGTTTTGATGGATTCAAATGTTGAATATCCCAAAAGAGCTCAACGGGTAGGTTATCTTTGTCCCGTTCGAAATTACACGAAAGATTCTTTTGAAAAATGCAATATTGATGTCGCTTCACTCTCACATGCTCCTGTTGTTCCCCCGGTGCCTCCATGGGAACATAGACAAGCTATCTTTGATGTCGATTACACTAATGTCCGGAAAAATGATAACATTAACATTTTAACTTCTAAAGTGAGAGAAAACTTAGAAAACAAATATTCAAATCATTTAAAAAATTTACGGATGGTTCCGTTTGCCAGTTAAGTGCAGGTTCAGGTTTTGTTATTCTGGCTTTAAAAGTTCAAAAAGCATACAGCCTTGGAAAAGGATTTCTATTTTACGGCAGAATTGTATGCTATTCTTATGGCATTACTCTTTATTTGTGATAGTAATCGTTCTTTCTGTAACATTTTATTTTGTGTTGATTCTAAGGCAGTGTTAGATAGTTTGAAAGTCTGGGATGTTAAAACAAGGAAAGATGTAATCTTTGAAATAAAGCACTAATTAATTACATTAATTTCCACAGGAATTAATATAGTCTTCTGCTGGGTCCCTTTACACTGTGGTATTATTGGAATGAAATAGCAGATAAACTAGCCAGACGCGGGGTAATGGGCAATGCTGTAAAAAGTAATTTGAAGTTAGATATATATGAAATACATTCGTTATTGGAAAGCTGTTTCCGACTGGAGAAGTCTCAAGATAAATGTGTAATGGAAACATATCCTAGACATATTTCTAGTTTAATATACAAGATACGTTTGAACTCTTGGAAGACCAAATATTCCCAAAATAATAGCGTGTGCATGTTCTAAGCCAAATTTTCTGGTGAACACATACTTTTCCATTGCCCCATATTAAATGCTCTTTATTCAAAAGCAAACATTGAAATTTCGAAATCTAAACCGGCTCGCGCTATGTATTTCAACTCAGAAATTGTTGAGGTTGCAAAAATTATCTCTAAATCTCAAATTAGCATATTTTTATAATTAAGATAGGCAGTTTATATTAAGTGTGTACTGTTCTTGACATTATTTCTTACCCCCCCTCCCCCCCCCCCCCCCCCCCCCCGTCCTCCTCCGTGCCCCTCCCCCAACCCCCACTCCCCCTTCCCTCTCCCTCCCCCTTGTAAAGTCTAATATCACCAAGTGTGAACAGACTATAAATCAAAACAACAACAACAACACACACACATACCACACAAACATGCAGGCATGAACATACGTACTCTCTCTCTCTCTCTCTCTCTCTCTCTCTCACTTTCCTCTCTCTCTCTCTCTCTCACTCTCTCTCTCTCCTCTCTCTTCTGTCTGGTTTTGTCTGTCTTTGTCTCTCCCCCTCCCTCCTCTCTCTCTCTCTCTCTCTCTTTTCTCATCTCTCTCTCTCTCTCTCTCCTCTCTCTCTCTCTCTCTCTCTCTCTCCCCTCTCGCTCTCTCTGTCAAAAATGACATCCCACTTACCTGTCTCGCAGCACAATGTCGATCAACCTGAGGTTAGAACAGCATGACCAAGACAGAAATAGATTCTAAAGAGGCCATCTATGGATTTGCCTTAGGGCTTGAAAACAGATTAATTGACAACATAAGAAGACGATTACATGGCTGTTTATAACGCTCCCAGCTACAGTGTCTGCATCTACTACCCCCTCCATCCCCCCCCCCCCCCCCCCCCCCACCCCTTCTCCTATCCCTCAAATTCCCAATCTCGCTCTTTCTTTTCCTTTCAGCAAGATCAGAAAACGACTTAACCATCTTTAACTCTCCACGCTAATATGTCTACGTCCCTTCTCCTTCCCCACCTCCCCCTCATCCCTTCTCCCACCCAGCCTCACACTGCAAACCTTGCTCTTTCTTTGTTCTACTCTGTCTCCACCTCTCCCTTTCCTTTTCTCCATTTCTGCATCTATACCTAGCCTCCAGCTTAAGTGCACATGGCTGTGAATATTTGGATTGAGCAAGAGCAAAGACCTTTTCTGTTGCCATCAACATCTAAATGTGGCCCAGAAGGTGCCTGTCCATCACTTGGCTTGTCAAGACAGACACGTTGAAAATGGATATAAAGCTAATGGGTGTATTGGCCCTTGCTTATTGGGAATAACGTTTGTGATGACATTAAAAAAAAGGATCGCCATCTTTTCTTTCTGTCTGTCTGGCTGGCTGGCTGTCTGGCTGGCTGTCTATCTATCTATCTGTCTGTCTGTCTGTCTGTCTGTCTGTCTGTCTCTCTCTCTCTCTCTCTCTCTCTCTCTCTCTCTCTCTCTCTCTCTCCTCTCTCTCTCTCTCTAACACACATACACACATGCACACACACACACACACACACACACACACACACACACACACACACACACACACACACACACACACACACACACACACACTCTCTCTCTCTCTCTCTCTCTCTCTCTCCTTCTCTCTCCTGAACTCCCTTTCCTGTTGTATCGTGTCAACGAATCCTTTTACGTTTTTCTCTTCAGACATTATTGACAACACTGCTGCACAAAACCTCTTCCTTTCTTTCCCCTGGAGCACGGAACAATGTTCCACAATGATGATGGGTTGAACA